>JAGFMF010012298.1:5051803-5074947 GCA_019455555.1 Galemys pyrenaicus
CCCTCCCTGGCCGGCAGCAGGGATCGAACTCGTGCTGCAGCGGCTGCAGTTTGCTTCACAGTGCGTTGCTTAACCCACTGCGCCACCAGGGAGGCCCGATATATTTCATCTTAAGAGTAGCAATAGTTTTGTTAATAAAGATGTACAGTGCTTGCTATTGCTAAAATAGAAAAAAGTAAGACAAGGGGCAATGAAAAAATGGAAAAGAACTATTTCCAAACATAAAGTTTGAACTCTAGGGCATTTTCATTCTAAATACATTTGCTTAGGATGGTAGCAGTTATAAGGAAATCATCCAGATAAGTGGAAAAATTAAAACACTTCAATATTAAATTTAGTGTAACTTCTAGCAGAAACTTAAGCATGCTTTTTGGATCATAACCAGTGAAACCTTGGATTTCATTATTTTATTTTGATGAGGGTAGCCCCTGGGAAGGATGGGACTTTCCAGTGTGTTTCATAGTCACATTCTTTTTTCTTTATAGAAGAATGAGACAAGCTTCTTTTGTTTTTCAAGCAATTACTTTTGAGACTATCTTAATTCACATGTGGTCTTGATCTATTTAATTCAGAAAACTAAAAGAAAAAAAACTCCAGAGTTTGGGAAGTCATTTGCTTATTTTCCATTTCTTATGTTTCTTGATATTAAGGAACAGCTGCAGTATGAGGTTATATACACATTTTTGGATTGTTCTGTTTCTATGAAAAATGATGTTGGAATTTTCATCTGAATTACATTGAACCTGTAGATTGCTTTGAATAATATTGTCATTTTAATTCTTCCAATCCATAAACATTTTCCACTGCTTTGTTTTTCTTCAGTCTTTTTTGTCAATAGCTTATAATTTTTGGTATAAAGATCTTTCACTTCCTTGGTTAAATCTATTCCTATTTTTTTGACACTGTTGTAAATGGTATTATTTTCTTATGAGTTTGTTAGTGTGTAGAAATGCAACAGGTTTTTTTTTTGTGTGTATTGATTTTGTATTCTACAACTTTATTAGTTCTAACAGTTTATTTTTGTTTTGGAGTCTTTTTAAAAAATATAATACTCTGTCATATATAAAAAAAGACTGTCTTTTCTCATTTGGCTATTTTAATTTTTTTTTCTTGCCTAATTGTTCTGACTAGGTCATCCATTACTATGTTGTATAAAAGTGGCAAGAGTAGGCATCCTTGGAGGAAAATCTTTGTTTCTCTTCATTGCCTTGGACAGTTGCTGTGGGCTTGCCATATATGACCTTTGTTATTTTAAGGTATGTTCACTTGATACATAGTTTTTGAATTTTTTTTTTTTACCATGAATGAATGTTAAATTTTCAGTTTCTTTTCCGGTATTTCAATAGATAATCATGATTTATATACTTCATTTAGATCAAGACATCATTCTTCATTAACTATAACCCATATATTTCTTCTTGTTGAATGAAAAAGGAATAGTAATGCAATAAAATTACTTTTATTTGATCTTATTAAAACTTCAATGGTTACTTATCTAGGAACTTTCCTTTGGATAATCGTTTAATGGCAAATAATTTGTGATAAGTATATGAAAGTGAGACATGGATTTGATAACTTTTCCCAGTGAATTTGGCACTCTCTTTTTCAGAAAAACAATACAGAACTACTCATTATCAAAAAAGGGGAGACTAACCAAAAAGATCTATTTACAAACATAAAAAATATAAAAGTGAACAAATAAAAATTAAACTTTTGGACTTTTGGTTTCTGACTACATGAAAACTAGTATGTGTCTATGGAGTTCATTTTTTAAAATAGGGCTGCAATCTGTTTTCAATTTATTACCTTAAACCTAAGTATAGATAAGAGACAAAATTGCTATGCAAATAATACAAAAATGGTCTATTTTTTAGGTGCCCAGCTGCACTATGAAGCTCTTTTGGTGTTAGGTCCATTCAGTTGCCTGTTTTATTGACATGTAATTTCATATATGGCAGATGAAATAGATTTTCTGAAAAGGAAGTAAATAAAATATATATATTAATATTACCTGGATTAATAAAACATAATTCTATGTCAGACAGTATGCTAAGTGCCTAGGATAAAATAGGAATAAAAGAGTATTCCTGTTCTTACTTATAATCGACTGGAGGAGATAGACATGAAACAAATCTTTTCAGAATTAACTTTAAAAGTCTTAAATATTTGATTTATAATTCACTTTAAATTTGTCAATTTTGCTTTGTCATAGTAGCTATTCATACTAATTTTTGAATTTTAGAGCTGTAAGACAATTTTTAAAAAATATTTATTTGTGCATACAACAGCTGGGATACTGGCCATGGGGGGGTGAGAGGATTCACCAGAGACACAGTGGGGAGCAGAACGGGAAGATTGACTGAAGTACACTTCTGAGGGGAGCAGCGGGTGAGGCAGGAGAAGTCTGCTGCGCCATGTGGGTCTCCTGGGTGGCTGGGGATCAAACTTGTGCTGCTGTGCCACAGATGCTTCACAGTGAGGCACTCAACCTGCTGTGCAACCAGGAAGGCCCTAAAATAAATTTTTTTTAATGAAATAGTTTTCATCTATTTTTATAATCTAAACCTAAATCTAAGCTTAATTTCCTTAAAATTATTTAGTATTTTTATTCCTACTTATATTGTTTGTATGTTAGATTTGCTCCCCTAAATATTTTAATTCAACATGTCAGTAAGAATTGCCTTAACTAAAGTATTTGTTATACTAAGTAGAATAAAAGAGATAATTTAATATTTAAGTTCTCATCGATTACTAATGGTAGATAATTTACAAATATTCTCAATGTTTTTATTCCTTCACTTTTAATGGTGGTGGAAGGTAAAAATCTTTTGGAAGCTGGAGGAAAAAAGCCTTTGAGTAGTGCATTTAATCATGAGGTCAGTGTTGCTTATATTCAGTTTTTCTGCTTCTTACTTTACTGTTATTAGTTTGGATTTATCAGAGGTTAATGATCTATTTAATATTTGGTTTTGCATACTTTAGTACTGGTGTGTTGCTAGAAATATTAAACTAAAGCGCTTCCTTTTCTCTTAATCCTTTAATTTCAGAAAAGCATTCTTTTAAATGGCTATGTATTTACCTTTCAGCATTTTTCTTCTGTCTTTCAGAACATAAATAGAATATAAAGGAAAAGTTGAGTGTTTCATAGTGACTTGTATTTATGTGCTCATATATTCTGTAATCTTATATATCAACTCCTGGTTTATAGTGATCTCTATGAGGGTCAACTATTATAATTATTACTAGTGAAGCATAACATTTTGGAATATTCTCTAATTCTCAATTCTTGTACTTCACAACCCAGAATTGTCTCCATGCTAAAAAAAAAAAAATGTTAAGTAGGAATACTGCCCTCCCCTTCATCATGGTTGAGAAATTAATTACAGGAATTTAATTAACTAAGTTCTATACTTATTTTATGAAAGGTGTTAGAGGTTAGAAATATCTCAATAATTTTCCCACAAAATAAATTAAGAAGAGATAATTACTGTCATTTCTTGCCATTTGTACCACCATCCAAAATAACCTTATAGTCTCAACATTTAATAATAGTCATGCAGATCAGTCAGAACATATAATAAATATCAAACTTTTCTCTTCTGATCTGGGCATTTTGGACATATCCTCTCAGTAATGTAACTAAAAATTGTGCGAATGAGTAACAGAATGATTTCATTTACATTCTATGGGTACACGATGACATGGAGAAAACACTGAAAGAACTGAGTGCTCTGGCTAATGTTACACTATCTGAATAGTTATATTTTCTTTCTAATTAAGATTATTGATGTTTTTATAAAATGAAGAAATATAGATTCATACTATGTATGAATTTTAGGTTTTTGTAAACTAACTATTAGTGTGAGCAAAGATATCATTTGTATAGATCATTTTTTCTGTTTAGGGTCTTTGGATTTTCACAAGAAAATCCAGTGCCTATTTGAAAATCTTTCATTTTTGAAAAAATGAGTTTGTTTGAGAGCCGTGGCTCAGTGAATAGTTGGTCATGTATTTTCACTCCTCTCTCATTTTCTACTTATCCTATGATAGAAAGGAAAAACATAGAAAAGAGTCAGACAGTAATAAGCAAATTTGGATTCAGGTATGTACACTCTGATATTCCGATACAAAAGAATGATTATTCAAAGTAACATAGTAAATATTTGTTTGAAAGAAGAAACTCAATTAAAAGTTCCAATCTTAAAATATTTCATAGTTAATTCAGAAACTCTAGCTTATCCTGTACAAATGAGGAAGCATAGGTGAATAGAACATAGAAAGTTAATGTAAACTGGTACTAGAAAATTATTAACTGCCCTAAGTCCTGGCCCAGTGCTCTTTTAAGTATTTTATTTAGCCCATTTTTTTAACGGTTCCAATTTATGGCTATCTTTGATTGTTTTTTTTAGAATCTATTAACATTTTTAAAAAATATTTTGACTTTTTGAAATTAATTGTAAAAATTAGGACCTAGACAATGTGTTTGTATCCCAGTTTTTACTTTGTTGTCTGCTTTACTCAACTTATGTATTCATTGAGACTATACGTATGTTAATGGCTCGAGTTTAGCTCTGTAAGTATGATAAAGATTTAAATGTTTACTTTCAAAATGCCATGTAAAAATTTAAATTAGGAAATATTTCAGAGAAAAAGTGAAACATTTGAAGTCAGAAATATTAGGAAAATTAAATTGGAAAATATTTCAAACATACTGAAAACAAAGGGACTTACCAGTTTTAACAAATGATTTGTGTCTTGACATACTTGCTTTATTTATTTTTATTGTTTTAAGGAATTAAAGGTCATTGAGACTACCGAATCCATTCATAGCTCATTCTCACCTATGTCACTTCTCCAGAGGTGACGACTAATGTTTTTTCCTTTAAAATACTTATGTTTGTATCAGTAAGTCAATACACATCTACTCTGCCGAAATGGTAGCTAGTCATTACATATAGTTATTTATTTAAAATAGGTTAGTTGCTCATGAACACTAATCAGATTACAAGTGTTCAATATCCACATGTGGTATAATGGATTGTCCTTATACAGAATATTTTTTTCATTACCAGAAGTTCTGATATGTGCCATTGTGTTTATTAAACTTCATTCTATACATACTCTGTAGCTTGTTTTTTTGCACTCAACACTATTTTTGAGTATTATCCACAGTGACATTTAGGCTATTTACCCTTTTTAATGTTAAAAAATGCTGCAACGAGGGCCTCCCTGGTGGTACAAGGGGTTAAGGCTATGAAGCTATTGACAACCATTGGAGCACGTGTTTGATCCCTAGGCAGAGAGAGAGGTGACCTACAAGGCGCAGTAGACCTGTTCTGCCTGCTGCTCCTCTCAGCAGTGTATTTCAGTCAGTCAGCCTGTTCTGTTCCCCACTCTATCTTTGGTACTCTCCTCACCCTCCGTACGTCTGGCCTGCACCCCTGTTCCTTGTATGCCTAAAAAATAAATCTTTAAAAAAAAAAAAGGCTGCAATGAGCTCTTGTATG
The DNA here is from genome assembly GCA_019455555.1 of Galemys pyrenaicus. Taxonomy (NCBI): domain Eukaryota; kingdom Metazoa; phylum Chordata; class Mammalia; order Eulipotyphla; family Talpidae; genus Galemys; species Galemys pyrenaicus. The sequence continues at coordinate 5,057,311 of JAGFMF010012298.1, forward strand.
TCTGTTTTTTTACACACACAAATAGATGTGTGTCAAATTTTCTATAGAGTATGCATTATTTGTAATCATTAACAACTTTACATGATGTAAATCATTTCCCAAAATAGCTCTACCAAATTGTGCCTCAAGAAGGAGCACATGAGATTTCCTTTCCTCAGAAAATTGCTGATATTGTTAGAGTATGGTGTCAAATGTTATTTTATTTTTAATTTACTTTTTCCTAAGATTACACTTTCTATAATATTACTATCTATAAAAAAAGATGAGCAGCTTTTCGTATGTTTTTTGGTCATTTAGATTTCCTTTCCTTTTCTTTTTAAAGATTTATTTATACATACAAGAACAAGGTCAGAAGTGTGTGTGTGTGTGGGGGGGGGGTGGGGGGAGGTGAGAGGAATCACTGGAGACAGAGGAGTCACTGGGAGCAGAGCAGACATATCTACTGAAATACAGTGCTGAGGGGAGCAGCAGGAGAGGCAGGAGAGGCTGCCCTGTGGGTCAGCTCCCTGGCCAGGGATTGAACTCATGCTGCAGTGGCTGCAGATAGCTTCATAGTGCTGCCACTTAACCCCTTGTGCCACCAGGGAGGCCCTGGATTTCCTTTTCTGTGAATTGCTCATTCTCAATATTTTTTCAAATAGATTTTTTTTCTTTTTGATTTGGAATTCTTAGTAATAATTTGTCTTTGACTATGTACATTATAAATTTTGTCATATTTTTGTGGCTTGTGCTTTTTCCTTTGTTTATTGATGTAGAAAAATTTTGTTATTTGATATAAGGAAATTTTGTTTGTTGATGTAGAGAAGTTTAAAACTTTATTGTGTAAACATTTTCAACTTTTCCTTTATTGCTTGTGCTTTTATGTAAGAAAGCGTTAACTATTCATATGCCATATGTTTGATATCCTGTTTTTTTCTTCTAGGACTGTTTTAATTTTATTACCTACATTTTATATCTTTAGAATCGATGAGGGATTTACTTTGTGGCACAGTGATATAGTTTTTCCTCACATGTATAAGTAATTTTCTGAATAATTTCTGCAGTGATTAATATTGCTAACTTTAACTTCCATAAATGTATTTCTGTGTTTTCTATTCTGTGGAGTTGGTTTATCTGTTCAGTATGCTATAAAATTATTAAAGGTCTGTAAGATGTTTTTGCTATTAAAGGAGGTCTCTCACTTTGCACATCTTCAAAATTGTCCTATTTTCAGTGTTTCCTCACATGTGAATTACAGGGTCATATTGTGTAGTTCTCTTAACAATCCTTATGGAATTTCTGTTGTAATTGAATTTATAGAGTAACTGAGAATAAGCAGTTTATTAAACCTAGTTTTCCTATTTACCAACATGGTATATCTTCCCATATATGTCTGATAATAATGTTTTATAATTTCCTTTATGGAGATCTCATTCAGATTTTGTTAATTATATGCTTAGATACATTATGATTTCATTTCTATTGATTGTTCCTTGTGTATGCGAATAGTATTTTTTTTGAATATTGATTAAATTGGTGAGGATTTCATGTCCAAGTTTGTAAATAATAAACATTATCTTTTTTTGTGTTTGAAGTAAATTTGTTCAAAGTTTTGCCATTAAACATCAGGTTAAGGAAATGTATTCTTAGGCTGTTAAGAGGTTCTTTAATAATAATACACATATCTTTTGAAATAATTGTTATTTAACAATTATTTTTCTTCTTTAATCTCTTGTGGCAAATTGCATTAGTAGCATTTTAAATGTCAGCCTATTGTTAGGTTCCTGGGATAAATTTTATTAAATTGTGGTGTAGTTATGTGCATAAATTTACATATGTATGTAGGTTATGTCCATGTGGACATGTAGCATGTATGTAGACACACTTTAAATTATTAAGTTTTTAATTTTGATAATTTTTGTGGAATTTATAAAAAATATTAATAAATTACACTATTGTTTTTCTTATACAATTTTTGTCATTTTTTTTGCATTAAGGTTCTACTAGCATTAATCAATGAGCTCTGAGAGAACCAAGATGGCGACAAAGGAAGTTCCTTGCTTTGCTCTCAAGAGGAACATTTAATAGTTAACTAGAAGTTCACTATATCAAGAGAATCCTGTGGCTTGAGGTGAAACTGGCGTGTTTGTGGACTTGTGAGACAAGTGCAGAAGAGACATGGTGGAGATTTATACTTCACTGACCAAGAGGTGGGTGAAGACAGACACCTGGAGGCTGAGTCTAGGGAGGTAGAAAAAGAACTGAAGGAGTGCTAGGTCAGCAGGAGGCTCTGGGGAGGAGAGACCAGAAACTGTGCATAGTCACACACTCTTGAAAGAGAAGGAAAACTTTATGAAGGAGCTGGGGTGCACCATGCAGGTGACCAGTAAAGCTCTAAACTGCATTCTTTTTCCACCACTGTCTTAGTGTAGGTACTGATTTGTGTATTGCATCGAGAGTGCTGCTGAGTCTCAGATCTGGAACCCCAGAGAGAAGGTATGTCAGTAGTGCCAAAAACATGAGACAGCTTTCCCATTCCCTAGTACAATACCACCAGTAGCTTGACCCTTCCATTACTTGTCCCCACCCTGCTGACTCATCAAAAGTCAAAATAGGGCGTAGTACATACCAAATCCAGCAAAGGTCAAAAAAGAAATTGAAGTCAAATCAGATCACAGTACTAACTTTAGAAGTCATTCACCTTTCTAAGTTTTTGCTACAGATAGTTAAAAAAAAAAGGAAGTTTAAAGTAGTTAAGTGGATAGGGAGCATATACCACAACTTAAGTTCTCGAAGGAATTATATTATAAGGAAAGCACAACTTTCCAGAATACAACCATGTAAAAATGGAAGATTATGCCTCTGTATCAGGAAGCTCAAAATTGCTATAATAAAAACACTCAAAATAATTAAAACGTCAGAAAGGCAAATCAGAGTGATATAAGAATACCAAGAAAAGTTAATAGTGATAGAAAAATGAGAGGAGAAAATTAAAAAAAAAACAAAAACAAATGAATGAGTACAGAAATAAAATTAATGACCAGAAGGTAAAATTGAAGCCATAGTAAGAAAAAAATACTCATAATGTAAAGGACTCAACTAATAACATCAAGAACTCAAAAGGAAATTAAGGAAGCAAAATAGACTAATTGGAGGATCAAGTTAGAGAACTCAAATATACTGATACATTTAAGACCCAGGTATAAGAGGAAATAAATACGAAATTAAAAAAAAATGAAGAAGTACTTTGAGAAATATGTGACTCCTTTAAGAAAGGCAACAGAAAGATCATAAATATCCCAGAAGAGGAAGAGAGAGAAAGGGAATAGAAAGCTTATTCAAAGAAACAATAGAAAACCCCTCTAACACCAGACAAGGAACTAAATATACAAGTCTGTAAAGCTAAAAGGACACTTGGTTGTCTAAATGCAATAAGACCTGCACCAGGACATAGATAATGAAACTACTAAGAGTTAGGACAGAGGAAGAATACTAAAGATATTTAGGAGGAAGTAACAGGTACTCTCATCGGGATTTCATCAGATTTTCCAGAAGAGAACTTAGTCAAGCACAGAATAGGATGATATATTCAAAATACTCAAAGATAAAAGCCACCAGGAATATTATACCCTGCATGAGTCTCTTTCAGACATGAGGGAAAAAATAAAATCTTTCACAAAAAAGCAGAAGGAGTTTGCAAACACCAGACTTCTCCTACAAGAAGTGTTCAAAGGAGTTCTATCAAAACTGATGAGAAGAAAATCTACAAAAAAAATTGAACAAGGAACAGAAAATTAAAGTCAAAATGGCATTAGTAAGTTCCCAGATATTAACAATTATCTTTAATGTAAATAGACTGAACTCACCAATCAGAAGGCACAAAGTAGCTGCTGAATCAGAAAACAAAACTCTATTTTTTTTACAGGAGACCCATTTAAACTCCAAAGATAAACATAGATTAGATGTAGGGTTGCATTGCAACCATTTACAAGTAAATGGATCTTTAAAAAAAAAAAAGGCAAAGAAAGTCATACTTAACTCTGACCAAATAGACTTCAGCTAAGAAAGATAAGAAGAGACACTGATGGCTATTATATAATGACTAAGAGGCCAATATATCAGGAAGCCATAGTGCTCATCAATATATTTGCATAAAATAAGCATCAAAATATATAAAGCAACTATTTATAAATTTAAAAACATATTAACAGTAGCACAATAATAGTGGACTTCAATGCCTCAGTTACATCAATGAACAGAGCAAGACAAGAAATCAACAGAAACAACAGCCTTCATAAAAATTAGAACACAATGACTTAACAGACATTTACAGGGCACTCAACTCCATAAAAAGCTCAGTATACAATCTTCTCAAGTGCATATGAAACATTCTTGAGCATATACCACATGTTGGATTACAATACAAGCATTAATACATTCATGAAGGTTTAAATCATAAAATATCTTCTCTGATCACAATGTATGAAATTATAAATTAACTACAAAAAAGCATAAAAAATCTCAAATATGTGGAGAATAAACAAGTTACTGAGTGACTAATATATTAAAGGAGAAATTAAAAAATAGTTGGAGACTAACAAAAATTGAGACATCAGCTATCAGAATCCAAGGAAGGTAACAAAAGCAGTATTAAGAAGGAAACATACAGTAAGATAGGCCAATGTGAAGAAACTAATAGTTTATTTTATACCACAAGCAACTTGAAAAAGAAGAAATAAAGTTTCAGAGCATAAGTGTATGAGATAGAAATAAAAGATATAGTTCAATGAAACTAAAAGATAAGATAGATGAGCCTATAGTTTGACTTTTTTTTTTTTTTTTAAAAAAAGAAAACTCAGAATGAGAAAGAGAAGTGGCAATATACATCATAGAAATACATACTCTTAAGGGACTACTACAAACACTTTTATGTCCATAAATTAGATAACCTAGAATAAATAGAAATAGAAAACTTGAACAGACTAATTACAAGCAAGAAAACAAACAATAATCATGAGTCTTCCAAAAACCAAAGCCCAGGATAAGATCTTTCACAAATGAATTCTACCAACTCTTCAAAGTGAACTAATGCCTATCCTTCTCAAACTCTTTAAAAATTAGAGAGAATGCTTCCCAACATTTTATGAACCTGACATTACTTTGATGCTAAAAACAGTTATATCATGAAATAAGAACATTACAAACCAATATCTCAGATGATTTAGATTAAAAAATCTTCAAATTTTTTTCAAGTTGAGTTCAATAATGCACTAAAAAAATCATAGATCATACCAAGTAATTATTTTAGGGATAGGATGGTTCAACATCTGCAAATTGATTAATGTATTTTATCACATCAACAAAAGGAAAGATTATAGTCATACGACTGTATCAGTAGATGCAGAGAAAACAGTTGACAAGATTCAGCATCTGTTTATGAAAAATCTAAAAATATTGATAGGAGGAACACACATAAACACAATTAACAACTAACATAATATTCTATCATAAAAAAGGAAAAACTTTTCCTCTAAGATCAGGCCCAAGGCAAAGATGTCCACTTTAAATGCTAATATTCAACATAGTATTGGAAGACCGAGCGAGAATGATTAACCAAAAGAAATATAAAAGGAATCCAAGTGGGAAATGAAAAAGCACAACAATTATAGTTCTCAGATGACATTATATATATACACATAGAAAACTAAAGACTGCACTAAAAACCTGTTATAAATAGTAAATCACTAGAGTGAAGTGCAATGCTACAGAATCAATATGTTGAATAAAAATATCTTTTTTTTCCCAATATGCAAACAATGACATAGAAAAGAAATAAAATCCCATTTACACATCAGAAAGAATTAAACCTAAGAAGGTAAAATACCTGTACAACAGAAATTATATAACATTCTTAATAGAAATAGTAAATACAAAGAAATGGAAAGATATTCCCCGCTAATGGATTGGAAGAATTAACATTGTTAAAATGGCTATCTTTTCCAAAGTAATAAACAGATTCAAACACTCCTTATCAAAATTTCAATGGCTTTCTTCAAAGAAATAGAGCCAACTTTATGGAAATTTGTATGAAGCCACTAGAGACCACAAATAACAAACCCAATTTTGACCAAAACAGAAGAAGAATGGAGGTTTCAGGCAACCAGCTTTCAGACTGTACTATACACCTATAGTAATCAAAACTGTAAGGTTTGGACTAAAAAAGACGCAGATCAATGGAATGGAATTGAGATTCCAGAATAAACCCAAACTTATTCAGAGGGTTAATTTGCAACAAAAGAGCCAAGAACAGTGGATGAAGGAAAATCTCTTCAACAGATGGTTTGGGAAATGTGGATAGTCAATTGCAAAAGAATCAATCTAGTCCATTAGCTCACATTGTGCACACAAAGTAACTCAAAATGGATTAAAGACTTGGAAGTGAGATATTAAACCACAAAATACATAGACAGAAACAGACAAAACACTCCAATATATTGGTTTCTGAGATTTCTTTGGGGACTCCAGCAAGGGGAACAGAAGCAAAAATAAACAAATGGTGCTACATCAACTAAAAAGCATCTGCACAGCAAATAAACTATCATTGTAATGAAGACACCCTAGTGAGTGGGAGAAAATTTTTGCTCATCATACATCTGATAAGAAGCTGATATTCAAGATCTATAAAGAACTCTATAGATAGGAATTAATAATCCAATCAAGAAAGGGCAGTTGAGCTAACCAGATACATTTTTAAAGAAGGCATGTAGATGATAGGCATATGAAAAAAAAATGCTCATTATCTCTTATCAAGGAAATACAAATCAAAACCATAATAAGTTACCACATCACACTTGTAAGAATGGTCCATCTCAAAACAACTGTAAACATTAACTATGGACAAAGGTGTGGAGAAAAAGGAAGCCTTATACATTGTTGATGTTGTGGACTGATTCATTCCTATGGAAAATGGTGTGGATATTCCTCAAAATATTAAAAATGTATCTATCACATATGCCAGCATTTCCACTTTTAGTTATCTCTCCAAAATGTAAAATGAATGTAAAAACATTAACTTGAAGGGATTACACACTCTTATGTTCATTGCAGCATTATTTAAAATAGCCAATTAAACAACTTCAGTGCCTAGCAACAGGTGAGTAGATAAAGTTGTGGTATATACACACAATGAAATACTTCTTAGCAATAAATAAAGTTGAAAACTTATTTTTTTGTGATAATATAGATGGAACAATAAGATATTATGCTAAGTGAAATAAGTCAAATGAAAAAGTAAAATGCAGATGATTTCACTCATGTGAAATTATAAGAAACCAAACAAAGGTACAGACGAAATTAAACAAAACAGACCCTAAAAACTCTTAACTACAGAATTGGGGCTTCCATAAAGGGAAAGTAGGCTGTGAAGAGTATAGGAAGGAGGGGGCCCAGTTGACAATGGTGGCTGATCATGAGTGCATTGGAGACCAATCTGGTGTGTTAACATACATCTGAAGAGGTATGAACCTCTATCTCTATGTGGTATTGTATACCAGTGTTCTCAATAACAAATGATATATTAAAAAATTAAGAAAAAAAGAGCTTGATAATTTTCTCTATTTTTCTCTAGAATATCGTTTAAAACAAAGCATCTGTTTCTTTAAGAATTCTTCAGTCAAATTTGGTCATTTACACAGGATTTCCCAAAAATCTTAATGTAATTTTAAATTTGAATGTCTTCAAAAATATAAATACCACAGTCTTATATAGTAGTTATGTGGAATCTTGTTAAATTTTAAAAAGTTTTAGTTTACCAATTTTTTGGTATATGTCATCTTTAGTTAGAGAAACTGAAACAAAATTAAAATTATATGTTTATTATCAAATATCTTAAAGATTTACAGTCCTTTTTTTATAATTTATGTTGAAAAAGTGAGCTTTTTGGTCTGTAAAGCTTCCCGCTGTATTGGGGTTTTGAAAATCACTCCCAGGTCTTCTTATTCACTATGAAGACTCACATCATTTAGGCTATAATTTCACTGAGGGCTATGATTTCATATAGCAAATAGATACAGAGCATTAATATCAGCAGAGAGTTGAATGGCATGAATTCTGGATAAAACTCAGTACAAGCTTCTATGAGTCTTATTGTAGTTGACTCACATAGGATATGCCTAATTCCCTCAGGAACCAGTTGTGATAACACTTGTGAATGTTTAAAAGGGAAGGTCTTTAGTGACTCAGTTCTTAAGTTTTTTATCGGAGCCGGATATATGGCATCCTCTGCCTGGCATGTACCAAAATTCCAGTCACAGAAGAGCAAGTATTCAATATAAAACACATTGTGCAAACAGCTTAGGCACCATGAGCACTTTTATCACTTCTGGAAATGGTGGGAACTCGATGAAATCCAGATCCCACATACCAGCCAGCCAAGCTTCAGTCTTGCAAACAGACTTTTCTAAGGTTAGTGGTTTCATGACCATTATGTTAACTCTTTTGTGCACATCTTCATTCAGGATTTTGCTGACTGTATTCTGCGTGATATTAAGTTTGTTGCTCTGGCTCTATTTCCTATAAACTAGTAGTTGGTTCTAGAGACTTACACAGGCTTGATTTTTTTTTTTTTTTGGAAAGAATATTTCATAGGTGGTGTTTTCTTTGCTTCATATAAGGAGATATGTAATATCTGGTTGTACTTTGTATGTGCATGTTTGTGTGTGCGTAAATACGTGTGTGTGATGAGTTGTTTCTGGTATTGCCAGCCTCATCCATACATTATAAAATTCTACATCTGTTCTTGATCTAGTGATTTTAGTGCCCTATGATGATTGTTGCCCAGATCTGTCATGTCACTAAGGGTTATAAAATCTAATTTTCTTTTTCACTTATTAGTTGAAATATTTCTATAAAAAAGAATTAGCCCTCATCAACTATTTAATTATTCTGAAATGAATGGTTAAAAAGATAAGGAAAAAAAGCACAGTTCTTCCCCTTATCATTTTGCAGAATAGTGGGTATGTTCCCTGGTATTCTCCAAAGGCAATTGTGAATTTTAATTTTTTATTGTTATGAACCTATGAAGTCCCAACATACTATTTAAGTTCATATCCTACTTTTTGTCATTTCTTCAAATTAGCTACTGAGCCCTTTGATACAACACCATTTGCTTTATTTTTTCGTATGCTAAGTTATTTGAGGATCATCTATTTCCTGTTACTGATCTGGAGTCAACTGTTATTCTAAGTAGTCCTTCTAAATTAAAGTGGAAAAGTGATATTTAGAGACCAAAATCTGGATGAGAGTGCTAAAAGCTCTGGATTTATCTTTTTTTAAAAAAAGATTTTATTTATTTACGCATAGAAGGGCTGGGGTACAGGCCAGAGTCACAGGAGATGAGAGACAGAGACAGAGTGGGGAGCAGAATAGGCAGATGGATGGAAATACACTACTGAGGGGAGCAGTGGTGAGACAGGAGAGGTCTTCTGTGCCCTCTGTTTTCCCCTCCCTGGCTGGGGATTGAACTCACACTACAGTGGCTGCAGAAGCTCCACAGTGTGATGCTGAACCCCTTGCACCACCAGTGAGGACCTTGGTTTATCTTTTTTTATAGGCATTTTTAGTGGAAAATTAATAGGAAACAGAAACAAATACTTGATTTTATGCTGATATTTCCTATTCAAATTTGGGACTGTAGGATTTTTACTTCTTTTTTGGTTTTGTATTTGAGTTTCTTTCCTCATGCTGGTTGGTTTCTAGTGACATTAATACAATTATTTTTTTCTGCTTATATTAACATCTGTACACCAATACCAATGCCATTACCAATAATATGGTCACACTAATAGTTCAAAATTTCTTTGTAGTTCTTTTCATCCTCTAAAGGATTTATAATCAAATTATGCTATTTTTTAAAAGAAAGATTTATTTATACATGGAAGAATTGGGGTATAGACCAGAGGTGCAGGGAATGAGAGGATTCACCAGAGACAGAATGAGGAACAGAACAAGTAGATTGACTGAAATACATTGCTGAAGGGAGCAGTGGCCAAAACAGGACAGATCTGCTGCACCATGTAGGTTAGCTCCCTGGCTGGGGATTGAACTCAAGTTGTGGCGGGTGATAGTGCTGAGAGTTAACCCCTATGCCACCTGGGAGCCCTTCCCTCAAATTATGTTGTTTTAAGTTGCTGGAAATAATGCTTTCTGTGGGTTTAAGCTGTCAGTTTGCTATGTAAGTTAGTTTCAAATATTATAGGTTGCTTTTTAAATTTTTGATGAAATTTTGATTTATGTTAGATATATATGTAAGTTTCAAATCAAATCTAGAAAATAAGATAACTTGAAGAAGTCTACCTTCTATCCTTGTTCCTTTTGCCCTCTTCTACAGGAGAGTAAGCTCATTAACTTGATTTATATTCTGTTCTTTTTAGTGGAATAAAATATATATTTATATATTTGTATTTTCTTTTTTAGATAAATGCATGTATGTTATTCATTCTGTTCAACCCCCAGTTTTTTCTATTTAATATTTCCTGGAACTTATACCATAATAGTATGCAAAAATTTCTTACTAGGATCTGTTTTTTATCTGACTTGGGATTACCCTACTATGTGTGTAATGTAAATTTCGACCCTAAAGTTATCTTTAGGTTATGCTTTTTCATGGGAAACATTTTCATACCTACAGCTTTTGGCAAGAAACCAACTTTCCTGATGCTTCTAGGTTTTTGAACAGATATTTCGTTTTGTTTCTAGACATGACTTTATGAATAAGTAGTCTTTTTATTAGCTGAACTTATCATGGAAGTATTTCAGTTATTTCATTCTAAGTTCTCTACTTGTGGAACTCAAACCAATTATTTTGTACCTTTGTATGGATCTTAAAAACCTAAACCACTTGCCCAAAGGTCCTGATTCTGCTTTGCACTTTCCTAAGTTGTTATGCTTTCAGCTTATAGTCTTGTAACTGGATTTGAATTCTCTTTCTGTTTCAGGGCCTTAAGTATTTCTAAGTTATGTATTAATTTTAGGTTTGTATTTTATCTAGTATATCTTTGTGTTTGGAGTAGGTGCAATTTTTTTTTCCATATTTCCAGAAGCAGATTGACTGAATTTGTTCTCTATGAAGCATGTCCATCATCCCTTTTCTGTCATTAACTGGTTGAAGGAACACATTCATTCACACATATAAAGCAATTTTATAATCATATCACTAAGATTATGACATCTCTTATGAAACTGTTCCCCTTTCTTTTACTTACAAAAATGTTTCTGTAATAGTTTTTTGAAAGGTGTTTTTTAGTGTATTCTCTTCTTTTTTTCTGCTCTCTATCTATTTCTCCAGATGCAAGAAAATATTTATGTAGGAAATCTAGGTCAAATAATTCAAGTACTTCTTTTAAGAGACCATTAAAATTACCTGTCTTTAAGGCAACAATTACAATGAATATAAATGTCTTTTAGTGAAATAGGAAAAAAATTACACAAGTGTAATTTTTGAAAAGTTGTGCAGATTCTTGGTTCAGGGTAATTTCTTTAGTCTTTCAAGAGCTTTATTAAGTCTCATTGATTCCTCTTTGATTTATGCCTCTACTTCACTTTGATGACCTCTATCTTGTGTAACTTTCCTTTTGCTGGGAGGGCAGGTGTTTTATTAAAACTGTGTATGGTATAGGCATGCCCTCAGAAGAACTTTCACATTTCACACATTTCAATTATTAGATCATTTGCTGTGAATTTTTTACAAGCTTAAATATGGGTGTAATACTATGATGTAGTAAATAACTTGGAAAAGTACATGTTTTAATTAAACCTTCAGGTCCCTGAAAGAAAATTTTACCTTTGGGACTGGGCTTTTATTTGGGACTTTTGAGTGAGGTAAGAATTTTCCAAAAGTATGAGAAAAATGATTTTAGCCATTTTAACTTTCCTAAATGATAAAAAATAACAGTAATTTAATTTTTACTTGCTTTTGTTAACTTTGAATTTGTATATAAATGTTTTATTATTTTAAAGATTTATTTCATTTATTTGTTTATATAAGAAGTGGGATCTAGGCCAGAGATTCAGGGCGTGACCTTTCACCAGAGACAGTGGGTAACATAACAGGCAGATTGACTGAAATACACTGCTGAGGGGAGCAGCGGGTGAGACAGGAGAGGTCTGTTGTGCCATGTAGATAGCCCCTTGACCAGCCAGGCATTGAACTTATGCCACAGAGGCTGGTGATAGCTTGATAATGCTGAGACTCAAGCCCTGTGCCACCAGGGAAGCACTTACACATAATGTTTTAAACAGAGAAAAATAAGCAATGTAAGAAGAACTATTAAATGTTTCCTTAGACTACTTTAAGTGGCTTCAAGAGAAGTTAATTTTCAGGGTACTTCTGGAGACATTACCATTATGATTTTCTTTTTTTGTTCTAACACATTCTTTAAAGAAAATTTAAAACATAATAGAATTCAGTTATTTTAAAAGAGCAAAATTAAAAGATATAGCTTATAAGTGGTATTCATCCTATTTAAACCTGTGCATTGATAAGTAAACTTAAAAAAAGAAACATTTTATAATGACCTGGGTACAAACTATATGAATCATGTAGTTTAGGAATTTGTTGACATATTTAATGAAAACATGAGGAATGTGAGAAACCTAATGAAAATCTTAACATTGATTTTTCTGGATATTTCAAGCTAAGACATTAGCAACCATTTTTCTTCACACATTCATGATGTCATCTGTGTCAAATTTGCATCACTTTAGATTTATGAATATGTTTCATATTAAGTACCCTGAGTATAGTATTATACATTTAAATATGAATTTATAGGTGGAAATCATAAAATACACATATTCATAAGTATAAAAGGATCCAGCAAGATCATAATCCACTGTCACTGTTCCATAGTGATGTAGAATTAAGAGAGAAAGCTCAGTTTTCCATCTAATTGAATCTGCTGAATCAGGATCTTTCATCTACATGTTGCAAACAGGAGCATATCTTTTCTCAGAACCTGTAATCCAACTAGTTGAAAGACTGACAGCTTGGTGAAGGGAACACAACTGTATATTTGGTTTCAGGCAGCCAGAGTTTTAATCACAGTTCTAGTGATGAGAGGAGGATAAAGTCTTGACTTTCACACAGCTACTTAAACAAACAGTATAGTATCTCTGTGCTATCCAACTCACTTCCCGTTTCAGCATTTTCAGCACGTACTACATATTGAACTAATATAAACCCAACCAGAAAGCTTGAATTTGAATTATTTGGTATCTACCAGAAACCATGGGAATGACTAGATAAAGCTACTACTACTCACTGGAGCATGAAGAATTAGAGCTAACAGAAAGTACTCTAGTTAATATATTATAAAAATTTAAGACAGAGCTATATTTTAGCAGTCTACCTATTTGGAAAAGTACTTAAGAATCATTGAACTTCTCATGTAGTTTTCTTTGTACATAAGTTGCCTTATTGAAATAGGTACTCTTCATTCTTTTTTTCTTACAATTTTTGCTTTCTTTTCCAGTTAATAGTTTCCGTAGAATTTCCACCACCAAGTCATCCATGCGCCATTACCACAGCGCTCCCCCTCTTTCTTTATTAAGATTTATTTATGCATAAAAGAACTGGGGTGTAGAACAGAGGTATAGGTAGAGGGGGTGAAAGGATTCACCAGAGACAGAGTGGGGAGCAGAACATTATTGACTGAAATACACTGCTGAGAGGAGCAGCAGGCAAGACAGGAGAGGTCTTCTGCACCATGTAGTTCAGCTCCCTGGCCAAAGATTGAACTCATGCTGCAGTGGCTGTGGATAGCTTCATAGTGCTGCAACTTAACCCCTTGTGCCATCAGGAAGGCCCCAAATAGGCACTATTTAATGCAAGTATATGTCAAGAGGAAGTTACTAAAGAAAACACTTAGAAAGTGACCTAGACACTTACCTTTATTGTATCTTTCATTTGCTGGCAAGGAAGTGACTGTTTCTGTGTAGAGTTCTTGAATCCAATAAAGGGATCAGAATTTAGAGAAAAATTGTGCTTTGAGAGATACTAAAGATAATGCTCAATTGACATACACAATAAGAGAAAAATATCCCAAAAGTCATGGTATGTAAATTAAGAATGCTTGGGAGCAATTACTTTATATCACACGGGGAGACATTAACACATTTTTCTATTTTCAAATCATAAATAAATATAGAATATTTATAGAATATTTATTAATACCAATAAATATACTTATTGGTTCAGCAGTGTAAACCATTTTCTAAAATTCATATATTAAAAGAGGATGCCTCACTGTTTTAGGGTATTTAAGGTAGGGAGATACGGTAGAGAAAGAAGGGCATAATAACAGCAGTACTTGGATGAAAGCAGCGTAGTCATGGAGGAGGCAGGGTTATCTCCTATGAAGGCCAAGCCATACCTTTCCCCAATTCTGACTTCTTGAGTGGACTCCATACAAAAATATATTTTCCCTTGCCTTGACATTGAAATTTATAGGATGTGCTTAACAACATAGTGCTTTTTTTCCCTCATAGATAAGCCTGCTTATCAAAGTAAGACATAAACAAATGCTTTAATTATTTACAAAAAAGACAAAAATGAAGTGTTTTTTTTTTTTTTGTATTGACTAGGAATGAATAAGGAAATTCAGAGTTCCTTTTTGTTTATTTTGCTTTGACTTTATCAACTTTCTAGGGATACTCAATAATGATGGTTTAAAAATGGATAGTCTTTGGAAAGTAATTCATTTTCTTCAAATCTTTAAGCATGGGGATATTGAGCTTCTATATGTTCAAATCATAATTATAATGTTTAGTAATACTGTTGTTCATCTACATATTTGAGTAATGTATACTGTATTTAGTTTATAATATCCAAAAAATATTCTTTTCTTGGCTTTAAATTTATTTCCAAAATAATTCATAACTAGTGATGTTATGTAAGCAGTATATATTTTAAAGATTTATTTATGTATACAAGAACTGGGGTATAGGCCAGAGGCGTGGGGGGTAAGAGGATTCACCAGGGACAGAGTGGGGAACAGAATAGGAAGATAGAATGAAATACACTGCTGAGGGGAGCAGCAAGTGAGGCAGGAGAGGTCTGCTGCACCATGTGGGTCCCCTCCTTGGCCAGCGGCAGGGATCGAACTCATGCTGCAGTGGTTGCAGTTTGCTTCATAGTGCATTGCTTTCCTATTATGCCACCAGGGAGGCCCATAAGTAGTATTTTTATTTGAAGTAAATTTATATTCTCTTAAAAATCATCTATCCAATAATAGCTATTTTTGTATATACAAATAATACCTTATTACAAGTTTTATATCATACACATTTATATATTAAAGAGAAAAACTTTGGAAAAATTTTTTCAAGTAGAAATAAAAGGTAGTTATTACCTTTCATCACTTATTTCCATTATGTGGTGTTGGCCAGTCTAGGTTTTTCTGTCCCTTGGTGAAGAATCTGTACACATTTCATTATAAAAATGTGCACTAAAGCTGGCATCTGATTTAGCATTTTGGAGAGGTTCTTACTCTATTTGCATTTCCCCCATGCACTTGATATTACTTTATCACTTTAAAAGAATTGTAGTTTAATGCTACAGTTGGCAGTATAATTGTACTTTTTTCTTTTTAAAATTTTTCCTTTATATATATTTGACATCAATTGTAATCCCCATTACCATAACACCAGGTGTGTTACATGGCAGTATTTGAATAGTGTTGCTATGACCAAAGGTGTACATAAATATTTTTGTATCAGTTTTCACGTTCATTGGATAAATATCTAGAGGGGGACAGTTAGATCATAGGGCATTTCCATTTTATTTTTTCTGATGAATCTCCATCCTGTTTTCCACTGGAACTTCATTCCAAATTGTATTCCCAAAAGTGCATTAGTGTTCCTTTTTCTTCACTTTCTCGCTAATATTTGTTTCAGTCATTTTGATACAGGTTTTTCTCACCTATCTAGGGTTATGTGAGATCTCATTGTGGTTTTGATTTGCATTTCTCTTAAAATAAATGATGTTGAGCTCTTTTTTTGGTATCTGTTTGCCATCTGTATGTCTTCTTTGGAGAAGTGTCTATTTAGCCTTTCACACATTTTTGATCAAGTGGGTTTTTTTTAAAAAAAAAGATTTATTTATGCATATAAGAACTGGGGTACAGGCCAGAGGTGTGGGGGGTATGAGACTCACCAGAGACAGAGTGGGCAGCAAAATAGGCAGATCGACCAAAACACATTGCTGAGGGGAGCAATGGGCAAATCAGGAGAGGTCATGTGGGTCACTTCCCTGGCCAGGGATCGAATTCGTGCTGCAGTGGCTGTGGATTCTTCACAGTGTGGTGTGGTGTGCTTAACCCCTTGCTCCACCAGGGAGGCCCTTGAGTGGGTTTTGCTGTAGTTGTTGAATAAGTTCTTTAAACATTTTGGAAATTAACTCCCTATTGAAAGTGTAATGTGCAAATATCATACTTGGTCGTGATGAATAAACCCCAATTGGTCATAATAGATGATTATCTTAATATATTGCTGGATTAAATTTGTCATTATCTGTGCAAATATCCTCCTAGTCTTTTTAATTGATTTTTTTGTATTTTGTGTTTTTTTTTTTTTTTTTTTAGTGCAATAGCTTTTTAGTTTGCTGTTGTTGTTTCATTCCCAGGTACATTTCTGTGGTTGATGTTCAGGAGAGTATTACTAATGTTTTCTTTTAGGTATTGTAGGTTTTAGATCCAAGTCTTTAATCCATTTCAAATCAATTTTTGTGTATGGAGTGAAATAATGATCTTTTTTTTTGCCCGTGGCAGTTCAAGTTTCACAGCACTGTTTGTTAAAGAGTCTTTCCTATCTCCATTCTATGGTCCTGGATCTTTGTCAAAGATTAAAGATTCATATTTGTGGGAGCTTTTTCTGGATTATTCTCTGTTCTATTCCACTGGTATTGACTTTTATTTATGTTATAATACCATACTATTTTTATCACTATTGCTGTGTAGTGTAGTTTGAAATAGGAGTGTGTTTTACCCCCGTTTTTTTTTCTTTTCTCTTAGGTTGCATTGGCTATTCAAGGTCTTTTATGGTTCCATACAAATTTTATATTTGTTCTATTTCTTGAGATAGAGAGTTTGATAGGTATTATATCACATCTACATTGCTTTTGGTAATATGACTATTCTAACAATGTATAATCTTCCAATTCATGAACACATGATATAATTCCATTTCTTTGTACATTCTTTTATTTACCTTGACAGTATCTTATAGTTTTCAGTGTACATGTCTTAAAAATTTATAAAATTTTATAGTTTCGGGTCTTACATTTAGGTCTTTTATCCATTTTGAGTTGATTTTCGTACATGGTGTGAGATAGTGGTCCAATTTCATTTTTTTACATATGGTGGACCAGTTTTGCCAGCACCATTTATTGAATAAGCTGTCTTTGTCCCATTGCAGATTCTTTGCTCCTTTGTCAAAGATCAGTTGTCCATAGTTGTGTGGGCTTTACTTCTGTGCTTTCTATACGGTTCCATTGGTCTGTGTGTTTGTCTTTATACCAGTACCAAGCTGTTTTAATTACTATTGCTTTGTAGTAAAGTTTGAAGTCTGGGAGTGTAATACCTCCATTCTCCTTTTTCTTAAGTA
>JAGFMF010012298.1:5075529-5225396 GCA_019455555.1 Galemys pyrenaicus
TGTTCTTCTTTTTGTTGATATGTTGGATGACGTTGATTGATTTTCGGATATTGAACCAGCCTTGAGTTTCTGGGATAAATCCCACTTGATCATGATGATGTTAAATTTGGGCTTGTCATATGTGGCCTTTATTATTTTGAGATATATACCTTTTATTCACATTTTACTGTAAGTTCTTACTATAAATGGAATTGAGTCTTGACAAAAGTTTATTTAGCATTGATTGTAATGACCACATCAAAATTATTTTTATATTTCATTTTGTTTATTTGGTGAATGAGATTGACCTATTTGCATATGTTGAAGCAAAATTGCATCCCTGGCATAAAACCCACTTGGTCATGATGGATGATTATCTTAATATATTGCTGGGTTAAATTTGTCATTATTTTATTGATGATTTTTGTATTTGTGTTTGTCAGAGATATCAGTCTGTAGTGTTAGTTTGTGTTGTCCTTTTTTCACTTAGAATCAAAGTAATGTCGGCCTCAAAAGTGTGTTTGGGAGCTTTCTCTCCTCTTCATTTTTTTTTTTTTTTTGAAGAGCTTAAAGGGGTACATATTAAATATTCCTTAAACATTTTGTATAGTTAACTAGTGAAGTTAACTGAATCATGGGCTTTTTTTCCCCTGCCCCGACACCCCCCCCCCCCCATGGGCTTTTGTTTTTAGGGAGACTTTTGATTGTTTTCTGTGCTTGTAATTGTTCTATTAAAACTGTCTTCATTCTGATTTATTGGAAGGTTGTATGATTCAAATAATTTGTTTCTAGTTGTCCAGTTTGTTTTCATGTATACATTTATGGTGTCTCATATGATCCTTTGTATTTCTGCAATATCTGTTGTAAATTTTTGCCTCTTTCATTTCTGATTCTTTTTGTTTTTGTTTTTTTTTTCTTTAAATAAGAATAGCTAAGAGTTTATCAGTTTTGTTTTTCATTTCAAAGAATCAGTTTATAACACTATATGATTCAGAAGTATATTTCACACTTCTTTTAGGTGTATGTTACCATACCATATCCAGTACATAAATACCCATAAACCTCCATCAGAGTACATTGAGACCACTACCCCTTTACTCAAAACACCCTACCCCCCCTCTGATAGTCTCAGTTTTACAGTCAGATTTCAGATTTCTGGGAATGTTTTAGTTACATTTGTTCCTTTGTTTTTCTTTTTCTATATTCCACTTATAAGTGAAATCATCTGGTATATGTATGTCTCTTTTTGACTTATTTGCTTAACATAATACCTTCCATTTCCATCCATTTTATCACAAATGGCATGATTTCATCTTAGTTCTTTTATAGATGAGTATTATTCCATTATGTGTACATACCTCAACTTCTTTTTTCACTCATCTGTTTTTGGGCACTTAGGTTATTTTCATAAGTTAGTTACTGTAAATAGTACTGCAATGAACATAGGAATAGATATATCCCTGTGAATTGGCATTTTGATATTTTTCAAGTAAGTACTTAAGATGGAATTGCTGGATCATATGGTATATATTTTAATATATTTAGGAATCTCCATACTGTTTTCCTTGGGACCTGGATCAGTTATATTTCCACCCATACATGAGAAGTTTCTTTTTCTCCACATTCTTGCCAATGCCTGTAGTTTCTAGACTTTTTGATATGGGTCATTCTTTCATGTGATCTATAGTATCTCATTGAGGTTTTGATTTACATTTTCCTTATGATAAATGATGACAAGTATTTTTTTTAATGTGCCCTCTGTATGTCTTCTTTGGGAATTGTCTATTTTGCTCTTCTACACATTTGTTAATTTGTTGTTTTCTTGTAATTGAGTTGTATGACTTTGTAGTTCTTGGATAGTCGTCCTTATTGAATATATGATGTGTGAATATATTTTCCTATTTGGTTGGTGCCCTTTTGTTTTAATGATAGGGTTTTTTTTTTCCATGCAGAAACATTTTAGTTTGATGTAGTCCCATTTGTTTACTTTTGTTTTTGTTCTTTTGCTGTTGGAATCCCTGGAGACATCCCTGAAGCCAATGTATTGAAGTGTTTGCTTGTGTTTTATTCTGTACATTTCTTTTCCTTTTCACATTCAATATAACTTTTTTTAAAGGATTTATTTATTTATATGTACAAGAACTGAGATGTAGGCCGAGGTGGGAGGAGCAGGTGCTGAGAGGATTCACCAGAGACAGAGTGGGAAGCAGAATACACTGCTGAGGGGAGCAGCGGGTGAAATAGGAGAGGTCTGTTGTACCATGTGGGTCAGCTCCTTGGTCAGCCAGGATGGAACTCATGTTGCAGTGGTTGATGATAGAGCTGTGTCTTTAACCCTTGTGCCATCAAGGAGGCTCCTCAACATATCTTTTATTATGGTATATTATTATAGTTATTCTATTTTATTGTCAGTTACTGTTGTTAATTTTTTATTGTGCCTAATTCATAAATTTTATCATAGGTCTATATGTGTAGGAAAAAACAAGCTATATAAGGTTTGTAACCATTTGCGGTTTCAGTCATCTACTGATGGTCTTGGATCATACCCCTTGCATATAAGGGGGATTGCTGTACATAAAAGACTGCCTTGTGTGAGTGTCTACCCTATATCTGCAGCCCTGAGCAAGGACTGTATCTTTATCTCCTTACTTGCTGTGACAATAATATTCCCTACCCCATAGAACTGTTGAGACTTGAGGATAGATCCTTTTCTAGTACTTGGTTCCAGTAATGGCACACACAGGCTTATATCATCTTCTGTATATTTCATAGTTTCAGATCTTTCATTCTAATTGTGAATCTATTTTAAGTTATTTTTTGTGTTTGATGTGAAATATTGATCTAGTTTTGTTCTTTTGCAAATGACTGTCCAGATTTACCAACGCTATTTGTTGAAGAGACTCATTTTTCCAATGCATACCCCTGGTACCTTTGACGTAGATTAACTTCCATATAATTGCAGTTTTATTTCTGGTTTCTTGGTTTTATTCCATTGGTCTGTGTGTATTTTTATTCTGATGCCATACTGTGATGTTCACACAGTTCACATTTTTCTTTATCAAGAAGTACCCTGGATACTGTAATTGTTCATCTAACCCCAGGGTTCTGAAATATTTTGTTCTGATAGTTATTTCCAGATCAATAATTGTTTCAATAGAAGATCTGATTCTAACGTTTCTTACTCTGCCATCTTCCATGAAATCTTTGTGTTCATTCTGAAATGTGTTCTAGATTGGGCAGTGAGTTATGTGGCTATCCACTAGTAATTGAATGACAGGAGCAAGAGAAAAATATGAAAACAAGTACTTAAAGAAAATATAAGCCATGGGGCTCATCAATAAATATTTACTCACCACTGAAAGAGTATAAACTATCAGATGAGTGCTATAGGGTTTTCTAGTTTCAGTTCAATATAGTTCCTGCCCTTTTGGAACATTATATACTACTTCAATATTAGTAAGTAAAAACCTTTGTTGGAAGTGTTAACAGATTACATTGATTTCCATCCTATTTAGTTAGGGATATTGTCATCGTAACATGTGAATCAGAGGTGGAGTCTTTGGAACAGCCTTATCTCTTATTGCTTACATGGATGCCATATTGTCTGTCTTTCTACTTGCTCCCTTTTCCCAAATCTGTGGGTGGGTCATGAACAATTGCTTCATGGCTGTGTGCAGTCTGCAGGCCTTATGTTGTGTAGGCCTGCTATAGACAATGCTCTTTAATTGGGCAAAAAAGTTGCTGCATTGGCTTCTTTCCTATTTAAAAAAGCTGAGTACATGCTGTTACTGCAGCATTTCCAGTTTATGCCAGCTCAAGGAGTAAGATCTAGGATCTAGGGCCTCCACATGGTGATAAGTAGCACTGTATATTGACTATTGAGTTTGATTATTTATAATTTTAAGGAAGTGATTTTTTGAATGTGGGTTAACATGCATTTATTCGTTCTGGAAATTCACTATACTTCAGTTGCTTTTAGAGTCCCACTTAAGATGATTTTTATTAAAGTTTTGGTAACTACTCAGAAAGGAATAATAGAATACATTTGGGAAAAAAACTTTCAATGAGAGATCTTGGGGTGATTGGCTGGGTGATTGCTTCTCTATCTCTCCCACACATACCCAAAATGTTATAGGTAATAAAAATTTTATTAGCAAATTTAAAAATATAAGTGAATAGAAGTGGAAATAACATGTGTACCTTTTTTTTCCATCTGCATTAAACATGAATGAGCTAGTTTTGGTTAAATTAAATGAAATAATTTCTTATTTATGTAAGTAACCACATTTTATGGTTGAATTGTAAACTCTGGGAAAAGGGGGTTGTGATGGAACTTCTAACAAAGTAATAGCTATATCACATGAAATGATGACAGATAGTACTTCATAGTATAAAAACTTTATAAAAGCTTACTAAAATTAAAATGCCTAAATTATAATCATCTACTAGGAAATAAATAGTTTTAATCTTTTTCATAGTTTCTCCATGTGATGTTAGTGCTGTGTACATTAGTATTGATGTTTGAATTTAATATTACTTTCTCTAGAATTAAAATTGCTAACACCATAGCTTTGGTAATGCACATTTGAATATTTAATTGTGTTGCTATAAACAGCTTTTCTAATGCTACATTTTCATTGAATATGATGGGCCTTTTGTCAGTGCTGGCATTTCAGCAGTCTTGCTCCTTTTTGATCTATGTACAATGTGAAGTAATCATACCTGAGATTTCCCCAAAGTTTCACTTGGGAAGCAACATGATTGGAAAGATGCTTTCTGTTGTATGTTGCTCAAGTCAAACTTTGCTTTGAATCAAGCCAAATGATGAAAACATAGTCCAGTCTTTTTTCCCAGCAGAATGCAATTACCTCTAAGGCTTATAGTAAAAGGACTAATTGAGAACACTTGTCTTTGTTTTCAGTTAGCAAAGATTCTTAAGAATGTCCACTTTTTAAATTAAAAAAGGCGAGTTTATTTTTAATGAACTAAGATTTGGGAGCGCTGAAAATTAAAGCATGTGCAGGTTATTCTCTTCCTCAAGGGGACATATACTACTGCTGTGCTTGTGTGAAGTAATAATGAGATACCATAAGCAAACAGTAGATGATTCATGTCAGATGGTTCTTCAATAACGTTAGGGGGGAGAAAGCAGCTGATGTATGGGATATTGAAGGCAGATTAAGTTGTTAATGTATATTAGTATATTCTTAATTTCCTTTTAATTGAAAAAGACATATTGACTTTAATTAGAACCATTTCACAGGAACTGTCAATTAGCACATGTCAAACTAGTTAATTCAGAACAGAATTCTTTTAATTAGGGTCTGCTTTCCTTTAACTATGGGGCCAATGAAATCAGCCTTTCCTTATCTAGATTTTAAATGTCTGTAAGACATATAATACAAATGTAGACTCTTATCTATTATTAGAAGCCCATATGGATAACATTAAAATGATGATGCTGGCATTGTTCATGCAGCACAAATCAGAGTCCCTTTATGACTGTTAGAAAAAAAATGGCTTTGAACAAAGACTATTTTAAATACCAGATTTATCCTACTTTAAAGAGACTACAAAATTTATGACATGCATGTTCACATTTAAAGTATTATTTAATACGTCTGCTCAAATAAATGGGCCTATTCAAACGTTTTGTGTGTTCTATCAGCCGAAGACACATAAAACATTGTCAAGCCATACAGCAACATTTTTCCCTTAAATGAACTGTAATCAAAAAGGGAAAACAGACTGAATGATTTTTTTTTTGCACAACATAAAAATAGCATTGTTAACTTTCATTGCATCTGAAGATTTAATACCAATAGTTGATACAGTGACTAAACTATGAGTGGTAAGCTAATGTGATCTTAGCAATCAGACAGTGTGAAATGTGAAACTTGGCTCTTTCTTAATGTAATGATGTGGAATTATAGCATTTTAGTTACAGTTGACATGAAGATGGGTGCACATAGTGAACTTAGTGGGACAGCATTGTACAAAATAGGTATGTGCAAAGTTTAAAGATTTTAAGTGATACTTAAAGTGAGAGTTAATCTAGCTTAGTTTATCATCTGAGGTCTAGGTACTATTTTACTGAGTTGTATAACATAGATTATAGAAGTTAGTAGAAATAATATTTAATAAGCTAAAACTTAGATTGCACAAAGAATTATCTAGTACAATATTTTATGTATATTCATACTTATCCACCTTATAGTTACATTTAACTTAATGATAACAGTAGTGTTGCTTTCTAAAGTGTGCTGTACTATATCAGTGGTTGCCTTTGTGCAAGTTAAATTAAGTGAAGAATTGCAGTAATCCTTGAATTTTGGTTAACACAGGCAAAACAAACAGATGAGAAAAACTCAACTGAAAAACTTTCTTTTTCTTCCAGAGTTAAATTTCCTCTTTTGAACTATTCTCAGAGTTGCCTTAAGCTCTCAACTGTGTGTTAGAGAGGCAGTTTATGTTCAGCATGTCCATATTTTGTTTGGATCTGTAGTTTTAAACTCCTTTGGTGTCATACAATCTTTTGAGACTAAATGAAAGATACTAATCCCTTTTCCAGAAAAATCCACATAGGCAAACATTCACTAAAATTTTCAGGATGAGAAATCTTCTGAAAAAATAATCTGCCACTTTTGTGACAACATGAATTGAGGTTATTACATTAAGCAAAATAAGTCAGAAGGTGAAAGACAAGTACCGGATGGTTTCCTCTCATTTGTGGACTCTAAATAAGCAAAGCAAATCAACTAACAAATGCAAAAAAAAAAAAAAATCTCATAGACCATGTGAAGATATTATGCTTGGGAGGAAAGGATAGAGGGTTCATTTTGGTAGTGTGGATGGCACTGAAGCTTTCATGGTAGGTATGGTGAGGCATATACACATAATGAGGTATGAAGGTTTATATTTTATATATGGTGCTATATAAAATATTACATTATATTACTAGATAAAATGTTATATTTTATATAGTAAATATAAATTTATCTAGTATTTAATGATAAATCATTGAAATACTAAGCCAATGGTGAATCAATAATTTTGTTTAAAGAATTGGCACGGCCTATTAAAGGATGTAAGTTTGATATTATTGGCTACCTGGAGTTTTCCAGACAGTATGCTTGTTTCTGGGAAATAGAACATTGAGTAAGGGGCCTCCCTGGTGGCGCAGGAGTTAAAGACAGTGCTCTCAAGCTATCACCAGACACTGTGGAATGAGTTTGATCCTGGCCAGGGAGGTGACCCACACGGCTCAGCAGACCTCTTCTGTCTCTCCTACTGCTCCCCTCAGCAATGTATTTCAGTAGATCTGCCAGTTCTGCTCCCCACTCTGTTTCTGGTGAATTCTTTCACTCACAGCACCTCTGGCCTACACTCCAGCTCTTGTGTGCATAAGTAAATAAATCTTAAAAAAAAAAAAAAAAAGGATAATAAGATGAGCAACCCAAGCATCTGAATCACAATGACAAATTATTAACATGCTTCAGAAACTACTATGTGATTTTTTTTTTTTTTTTTTCAGAAACTACTATGTGATTTTTTAAAAAAGATTTATCCATGCGTACAAGAGCTGCGGTACAGGCCATAATTGCAGGAGGGTAAAGAGAGTCACCAGAGACAGAATGGGGAGCAGAACAGGCATATCTACTGAAATACACTGCTGAGGGGAGCAGCAGATGAGGCAAGAGAGGTCTGCTGTGCCATGTGGGTCCCCTCCCTGTTTGGGAATGAACTTGCCCTGCTGTGTAGTGAATGCTTCACAGTGCTATCTATGCTCAATCTCCTGTGCCACCCTACTATGTGATTTTTTAAAATAATTTTTTCTCTGAATGGGTTAAATTTTTTTCTATATATTTTTTTAAAGATTTATTTATTCATGTAATATCTGGGGTACAGGCCAGAAGTGCAGGGGGGGAGAAGATCCACCAGAGACAGAGTGGGGAACAGAACAGGCAGATTGACTGAAATACACTGCTGAGGGGAGCAGCATGTGAGGCA
This sequence comes from Galemys pyrenaicus, assembly GCA_019455555.1. Lineage (NCBI taxonomy): Eukaryota > Metazoa > Chordata > Mammalia > Eulipotyphla > Talpidae > Galemys > Galemys pyrenaicus. Next base: position 5,083,519 of record JAGFMF010012298.1, read on the forward strand.
GGAGAGGTCTGCTACACCATGTGGGTCCCCTCCTTGGCCAGCGGCAGGGATCGAACTCATGCTGCAGTGGCTGCATTTTGCTTCATAATGCGTTTCTTAACCCACTGCACCACCAGGGGAGGGCCCTTTTTTCTATATTTACAAATTTTGTATAAGTTATAAATATAATATTACATAGAAATTACCTGGAAAATAGAACTATAAAGTATAATTACTTAAATATTAGAAAATAAATTTATAAATTTGACTCAGATTTTGTTAACTCTTTGCAATTTACTTATTTATATTTCTGTTTTGATTAATAATCTCAGTAATAGTAATGTTATAATTTTGATTCATTTTTTGTTCTGTTTATTCATTTCAATTACATAATTTATAATAAGTTATAAAGAAAGAAGTAAGGCTTAATATGATTTTCATAAATTTGTCTAATTTAAACTCAAAATGTGCAAATGATATTTGGGCAGGTGATAATTAATTTCTTGATTATCCATGAGTAGATTATCCATGTTGTGCCAGGTTTTAAATTTGAACAGTGGCTGAGCTAGGTCTGATTCCAGAAATATATATATTTTAAAGATTTATTTTTATTTATGCACATAAGAACTCAGGTGTAAGTTAGAGGTGTGAAGGGTGAGAGGATTCAGCAGAGACAGAGTGGGGAGCAGAATAGGCAGATCTAATGAAATACACTGCTGGGGAGCTTTGGGAGAGACAGGAGGTCTGCTGTGCAGCATGGGTTAGCTCCCTAGCCAGGGATTGAACTTGTGCCACAGTGACTGCCAAAAGCTTGATAGTACTGAGACTTTAACCCCTGAGCCACCAGGGAGGCCCTAACTTCCAGAAATATTAACACACCAAGAGTTGGTTACTTCACTGTATAGTCTTAAGTTTCTTTGGCCATTTGTTACCCAAATACAAAGCAGTTACTTTTATTTACCTATTAATCAAATTTTATTGATTTAACATTCATTAATAGAAACTATAATTTTGGAAGCTTCACAGTTTTTTTTTTTAATAAACAGAGTGAAGGCCATTATCTTCTACATTATGAACAATTCCATCAATAAAATTATTGGTATAATTTCCTTTACTGATATATCATTCGGTACTGCAAATAGAAAAGCTATGTTTAAATTCTATCATAATTACTAGCTTTTGAATTTATATAAATTACCTAACTCCTCCTTTAGTTCCTTCTTCTGAAAAGTGGGAGTAATAATAACTACCTTATAATATTGAATGGATTAAATGAAATAATAAAGGGCTAGCATCATGTATGTTACTCACTTAATTGGTTTCTTTCCCTTTTCAAACAGTTCTTTGTACTATCCCTACTGAGAAGTGTAGCTATCTGGTAAATAAATTCACTCTTAGATGGAAATGCAAATTGTTAACATAAATGCTCTAATAATTTGATCATTGATATATATCAATAAGGGAATTCTACCACTGTTAATCTACATACAACTGACAGTCAGCTACATATATCCTTCAACCCTATTTGATGTGTGAAATATTTTATGACCACCACTCAATGAATAACCCTTAGCAATAGAATTTTGTGTATGATAGATCAATGCAGAATATTCAAGTGTTCCTTAAATAAGCAGTAGAGGTTCTTAAAATGTGTGCATATACTATTATACAATGAAAAGTAATCACTGAAAATATTTTAGTGTATTATAAATATGTAGAGAATTTGATTAACACATTACATTTTATTCAAAATTGTTAGTTAAATGGCTGCTAGAGTTTACTTTTCAAAGTAAGCCTATTTTGAAGGATTCATTTTCTTTTTCTGCTCAAATAAGTAACATTGGCATGTACCTCTTTATGTATTAAAACTCTTTGAATTTCTGATTATTTCATTAGGATAATCCTTAGAATTACTAGTGAAAGAGAATGGCTCATACTAATATTTGATATATATTAACCCAAAATGCTTTCCAGAAAAGTACCATTTGTATTCTCATAAGCCCCAAATGTAACATTCTTTTATGAGTGCATTACTTTTCAGAATATACACTTTGGCTAGTTGTAAGTCAGTTGAGTAGCATGTAGTTTTTTGCTAATTGATTCTTGTCTAATTGATCCAATATAGTAAGACACTGAATAACATTTTAATGAATCTCATGATCTTGCCTGGGGTTTTCAAAAGGATAGCTTTTAGTTTTCAAGTAAAGTTTAAAGTAATATATGATATCAGTGGTAACTGTTATGCCAATATGACATAGTCATTTCTGATTTTTGTATATTTTATAAGGTCTCTTTGGTACTAATTTCTATACAATTTTTTTAGTGGAAAATGAGATTCTTCTAATGTGCAATTAAAGTACTTGCACTATTGGCAATATACATTATAGTAAAACTTAAGGGTAAAAATCAGCTCATTTTATTTTGTAGTGAAATTGGAAATAGGAAAAATATGCTAACATGATAATATCTAATGAGGGAAATGTTCCATGCAGATGTCTGTTTTTCTATTAATCTCTAAAATGACTATATGCCTTTATTTATATGAGTAACATCAAATAAAAACATGCTACTCAGAATATATCCACTTACTGAAAAGATAAACAGAACACGAGTTTAGAATTTTAATAAATTCTGTTATAACGGTGATTTAAATCTTTGGATAATGTCAGATTTGAGATTTCAACAAAGATGTAATGTCTACGTATGCCACTTCTGAGACTTATTTAGATACTTTCTTCTTGTTTAGCTGAATTTAGTATAATTTCTAACATGAAACTGGGAACTGGGTCTTGTATGATGAATCTTGTATGGGACACAGAGAAATGTAATTTTACCAGGTTATTTTTGGAAACTCCATCTAGGCAAATGGCAACCAATTTTATTTTTATTATAGTATGTAGATAAAAGGTTATATGCTTTCATGTAACACAAAAGGCATATGAAAGGAAAAGAGAAAACATAATTTTGTTTTTGCTGTTGTCATTAGGGATTTTTATACTTTCTACTCATGCTTACTAGTAGTAACAATGCCACATTTCATTAAATTACCACCAAGTTAGTAAAATGACAAGAACATTTTTTGCTATTACTGTTCTTTTTTTTTTTTGTTCAGTAAATACAAATCTTTTTATGGTTGTGAGTTATTTCAGAATAAGAATGTTTTAGGGAGATTTATTTTGTTTTAAGGAAGAATAGGCTATTAACCTAAATTTGGACTTATACCTTCATGGATGGTAAATATGTTGCAGTGCTAATATAGACAACTAGAGACAGTTACTATGTTTTACACATAGTCACATCTACTATTGAATGTACATCAGTGAAGACACAATTCTGGTGAAAAGAAGGGAGAGACTTATAAAACCTTTTGAATTGGTATTGGTATCCTTCAGTCTTGGACTTTAAGAAAATGAAATGATGAAGCCATACTAATAGTCATATATTTTTGTTTACACCAACTCTATCAGGCTTGATAGTTCTCTAAACTTGAATGTACATGATAGAGACAGAGAATGTGTGTCAGAATTATATGAAATGGGGAAAGATATAGAAAGATATTAATCTCTAGGCCTTTGATTTTAATTAGTAGAATTAACTTCTATTCCTTTTCTCTTAAGTTTTGAACCTCTGATTATAATTGGAATGAATTTAGTGTAGTTTCCAAAATAATGGAATAAATCATTAAGATTAGGTATCTTGTTTGTTACTGAGTATATAGTTCTATATCAGTTCATCATGTAATTTATAAATCTTAATATTTTGTCACTTGTAAATGTGCCTTATATTAAAAAAAAAACACATTTATCTTTGCTTTGGTTTTCCAGGATTAAGGAACAAAACTGTAAACTTCACTATGAAGTGCTCCTAAAATCTTTATTTTCTCAAGATTCATTTTGAATTAGAGAGATCATGTTCTTCATGTAAATTTTCATGGAAGGATTTCAAAATGAGTAAGTTGACTTCCCTGGGTGTGATATTTTGGGAGGTCCTACAATTAATTGGCTGCTGTAATTATTCTTCAGAGTCCAGTTGAAAATCAAGCCCAGTGTCATTTGGTGAATGGTGGGAAAAAGAATATACACATAAATAATCATTTTCAAAGCCGGAGGGATTGCTTGCTAGTTTTAATTTATCTTAAATAAGCATGAGGATCAACCTAATTAAAAAAAAGGTAATGTCAGGCTTAGGGCTTCAGCAAATTTACTTTTGTGGATGTGTTAAATTTTTTAAAATGGAATGTGAGGATGGAAGTCAATGATATTGATTGTTGTACAACATAATGCCTATAGTTAAACAGTATTTTACATTTTAAAATATTTTGAGGATAGATCTCTTATTAAATGCGCTTGCCACATTACAAAATCATGAAAGAAAATTTTTGGACATGACAGATGTTTATAATACCTTTGTAGTCATATATTTAAACTTATCAAAATATATACATTACATATGTGCAATTTTATCTATCAGTTATACTCAGTAAAACTAAAAAAAAGTTTATTATATTTTAAAGATGTGTTTTAAATAAGGGAGAGATGAGAAATAAACTGGTGAAGTCCTAAAACATTCAGAATTCTTGATGTAGGAGGTGAATAGAAATGACCTTGTGATTCCTTATTTCTTTCTGTTGCCTTCCTAATGAGTACTTGATACTGATGAAGATGGTATTGGTGTTCTCCTTGGTGTCTAGAGGAACAGCAAGTACACTCAAACAGTTTCTCAGTTGAGAGCTTTTCTTCTACTGAGACTACTGATTCATAGGATACAGACTCTTTAGGGGCAATATTCAAGTGACAGAGGAAGCTAAAGAGGAGGACAAAAAATGATGGCAAAAGTGAGTAGACGCTAGGGGAGGAAAATGAAGGTTTTTCTCTGTTTTACTACTAATGAAACAAACATCTGAGTCCTGGCTTTTTCCTTTTGCTTTCATCCTGCCTGCCTATCATCCTCCAGATGTTAAAAGTCCTACTTTAATTTTAGTGCTAAATCAGTTCTTCCAGCCACTTACCCCTTCCATCTACAGGTATTCCAGGTTCATGTGGTCATCATAACTATCACTCATCTTATTCCTCTTTCCACTGTCAGTAGCATTTGCTGAAAGCTTTCTTGGATGATCAAGCTTCTCACTTGGTCAATTCAACAGTTATTTATTCAATGTCACTTTATACCAATCAGTGTTCTAGAGATATAATGGTTAATGAAATGTAGAGTTTGATTATAACAGATGAATAAGTAGACACCTAATTTGCTCCAGTGAAAATAGATTGAGAAAATAGAGAAAAATAGAGTATGCTATTTTAGAAAATAATTGAGGAGCTTTTCTCTGTGAAGGTGATATTTAAGCAAACATTTGAATGAAGTGAGGGAATAGGCCATATGACTTTCTGAGCTGTATTTACCTGGGAGCAGTATGAGTCAAACACAAAGGCTTTGATATGGCATATTCATGGATCAGCAGGAAGCAATGTTGGATGGAGGGATGAGAGTGATAGGAGATGGGGTTAAATATTAGGCAGAGGCAAATGATGGAAGACTTGATAGGCCACAGCAAAGTCCTTGGATTTTGTTCTATGTGTGATGGCAAGTCATCACACTTTCTGTTGAGAGCCGGAAGTAACTTCACTCTAGGAGTATTTTGTGAGATTAAAACAGGACTTCAGGGTAACAGGAGACTACTTAGGCACTTACCCAGTTGCATTTATTAATATAAAATGCTGTGGTAGGAGTGGGAGTATGTTGTTCTAGGATAGCTTGTACTGGATGAGATTTCTGAAGGTCTGTTTTACCCTTGGAAGAGCTCTCCAGTACCATTGTTAGAGGAAGCAGCATAGCGGGTGGCAGGGAGAGGGCAAGCACTGGCCCAGGTACAGAAGCAACACTATCTTCTCCTGTCCCCATTTCTATACACTGAACGTTTCAAACTCCCAGTATGCCGTGAACCAGACTTCTGGGATGAGGGACTGCTGGGAAGGGAGTGGTGAGACCATTACTGAATGGGGGAAAAGAAACTGAAGGCACTTGGTAGGTTTCTTCTGGTTTTTGCTTTTGCAGATTTCATACCTCAGATCCAGCTCTCATCAGAGAAAATGGCAGCTGTCACTTGTCAGCCTTGGTTCTTTCCTTCTTTCCTAGTCCTCATGGGTCCTGCCTAACCTTCCTGCCATTAGGGTGCACTAGATTTGTTTCCCTTGCAAGCTATGCTCTTGAGTGTTACCTGCTTGGCTGAAGTAGTGGCTGCAAGATACCAATCATTTGGAATGTTCTAAGATAATTTATTAATTCAGATGAGCTTGGAAAATTTAACAAATATGTTTGAACACTGTCTAGAAATATTGTTACAGAGGTCATCTGAAGAGCTCAGTTCTGCAGTTCACTGAGTGGCATTGACTCAAAGTCTTATGCTCTGGCAGCTATCTGAAGGGCACATGACCAAATCTGATCTTTATTTCTACTTCATGGAATTTGATAGGAATTCCATGTTTTGAAATTCTTCTCTCCCTTACTCCTTTTCTCTCTCTAATCCTTTTGAAACTTTCACTGATTAAAAATCTCTGAGCACATGATAGTCTGATTCCTCTGCCTCTGTGTATATGGGTGGCACAAACCCTAGAATGGGCAACATGTTCTTTTTCCCCTTAACAATTTGGGGTGTCTGGGCATGCTTCAATTTGTCTCCCAATATCAGTTTTGGTTCCCTGACTGGGAATGAGCCTCAGGTATCACCAGGATGGAATAGGTGACTGTTTTCCTGGAAAGATTTCATTGACTTGTTTTTTCAGAGATCAGCAGAGGTGAAGTCTGAATTAGTGCTGCTAATTCAGTAAATACTTTTGTGGGCTTATTATATACCAGACACTGTGCTAGATGCTTTTGCAAATGTTAGATTGTGCAGGTTTTTGTCCCCATTTTACAGAGAAGAAAGCTGAAAGCAGAAGCCCTATATGTTCAAGCTGCTATAAATACTTGTTTAATTGTGGAGTATTCACAGTAAAGTATGCCTTTTGCCTGAATTCTTGGGTAATTGCAACACTGTGGGTCTGGGTATTAACCAGAGGCCATTACGCACATTTTAAAATTATTTTCTACAAATTAAAGTGGTCATTTTAGAAAAATTACAAAATTTTCACACCCACACACACTTTGTGGTAACTCTTTGCTTCCTTCTTGATAATGCTTCAGATCATCTTTTCAAAAAATATAATACAGTGGATTCTTGATATTATTATTATTACTTGTTGCAAAATGAGTTTTCTCTTTGTCCAGTGTGACCAATCATTTGGAATGTTCTAAGAAAACTTACTAATTCAGATGAGCTTGGAAAATTTAACAAATATGTTTGAAGACTGTCTAGTAATATTGTTACAGAGGTCATCTGAAGAGCTCAGTTCTGCAGTTCACTGAGTGGCATTGACTCAAAATCTTATGCTCTGGCAGCTATCTGAAGGGCATATGACCAAATCTGATCTTTATTTCACATAATTCATTTAAAGGAAATAAAATAAAATGACCTCCCCTTTCCTGATAACCTCTTTCCTTAGAGCAGATTGTGAAAGTTTAACTCATCTACATTGCAAATTCAAGGAGTATACTTTTTGCTACTGTTTCTATTTTGAATCCCTCTCTCCTGCCCAAGTGGCAGAAGCTTTAAAGTTAATTAGGGCCCTCTTACCTTTTCCTGGTGCTCTGCAAATTCTCCAGTGGGGATGGTAGCTACTACTAGATATTTAAATCTTTCTGTGGCGGTGGCAATGCAAGAAATGTTCATCTTTCATTTTTTTCCTAAAGTTAATTGGTCATCAAAGGCTGTTTTGGACTCATTCCTCATTCCATCCTTGCATAAGGTTTTAGCTGGTAAAACAACTTTTTCTGCAACTTCCATGTTGTTGACTACTTTGTAATCTTTTTGTGTACTGAAATTACACTAAAATATAGACAGTTCTCTGAGAGTCTCACTTGTCTGGAAAGCTCTACAAGGCTAATACCTTGCTTGCTCCTCACATAATCCACCTAGTTCTGTGGGATCTTCCTGCTTTCCTGAGGAAGGGAATTCCTGTGTCTTGGAAATGGGACACAGATTGTCTCTTTTCTCTTAAATAAACAATGTTTAAAATATCTATTGTTCTTTTGACTTCTTTTTCCCATTCCAGGGACTTTTCATTGAGGGTGAGGAAGTCTTATTTTGTTTTCTTTGTTTTAAAGGTGTTCTAAATTTGTTTCCTATGCCAGATGCTGCAAATTCATGAGCTGCATTTGACCCGAAGAAGTACATCTTGCTTGGGCAGTATTTGAAAAATTGGGAAAATTCACATAAAATTTTGAATTTCTGTTCTCCACATTTGATTCCCTTTTATTTTATTCACCTGTCTAATTTTGATAAGCATTTATCCAGAGTCCTTTCCATTATTCTCACTGCCCAGAAATTCATAGGTCAGGAGAAAGATACTTGTTTCTGCTTTTAGTTATTACTGTTTTCCCTAAGTCAGGGTGAGCCTGTACACTGCTTGAAGAAGAATCTAAGAATAATAGGGAGAAAAAGTGACTATATTTAAAAAATGTTAAACCACTGCAAGATATCAGAATTTTATTTTACTGATTTAAAATTATTTTATCAAATTGATTCTTTAAATTCATCAATGTTTACAAATTTTAAATATGTGATACAAACTTTTCTGAAGTGATTGGGTTCTTTTACATTCCCATTAGCAATATATGGAAATTTAATTACCTGACAGTCTTGTTACCATTTGTTGTTATTAATATTTTAATTTTAGTCACTCTAGTGCATGCATCATAGAAACTTATATTTCACTGTGGTTTGAATTTGCATTTTCCTAGTGACTAATGATGTTGAGCATCTTTTCAAATGCTTATTTACCATTTATATATATATTTGAGGAATGTTTATAACTAAAATTGAATTATCTTATTTTTGAGTTAAAAGGTCTTTATGTATTATGGATACAAGTTCTTTATCAAATAAAACTTTTGAAAAATTTTTTTCCCATTAATCTTTTGAAAGGCAAAATTTGTTAATTTTTATGACTAAATCTTTTGCGTCTTATCATAAGAATTTAACTTAAGGTCACAATGATTTTTCTCATATATTTTCTTCTAGATATTTTATAGTCACTCATATTGAAATCTACAATCTATTTTGGGTTAATTTTTATTAATTTATATAAAATATGAAGTGAGGATATTTTCATAGTTTTACATGAATATCTAGTTGTTCCAATGTTCTTTATTAAAGAGACCATCTTTTCCTTATCCCATCAACTTTATGCATTTATTTTTTTTATTTTTTATTTTTTTAAGATTTATTTATTTATGCATACAAGCGCTGGGGTAGAGGCCAGAAGTGTGGGGGGTGAGAGGATTCACCAGAGACAGAGCGGGGAGCAGAACAGGCAGATCAATGGAAGTACACTGCTGAGGGGAGCAGCGGGCGAGGCAGGAGAGGTCTGCCACGCCATGTGGGTCCCCTCCCTGGCCGGCAGCAGGGATCGAACTTGTGCTGCAGTGGCTGCGGTTTGCTTCATAGTATGTTGCTTAGCGCACTGTGCCACCAGGAAGGCCCAATTTGATGCATTTATTAAAAATTAGTTGACATCGGTATATTCTGAATTATATCCCGCACCACCGATTTACAAGTCTTTCTTTAAGGCACTATCAGACGATGTTGGTTATAATAGCTTTCAGGTATGTCAAGAAATGAGATGGTGTCTATGTTCTCTAACTTTACTTTAAAAATTGTTTTAGCTATACAAGCTGTTTTGTATTTTCATTTAAATTTAATTGATTGACTAATGTATATAACATTGGTTTACAACATTGGTTTACAACATACAACATATGTTTTAGGAAGTGAGGTTTGCTTTTCTTTACATTATTTGTTACCACATCATACTCACCAAAAAGGCGCTGACAATCCTCTATGACATTCCACTGGACCCTCTCTACCCTTTGCTCCAATCCTAAGTCTTCTTCTAGTAACCTCAGTTCTGCAGTCAGAATCCAAAGGTTTGTTTTGGTTTGCTTTTGTCTGTTCTTTTACTTTGCTTATTTATATCCCACATGCGAGTGAGATCATCTGGTATTTTCTTTCTCCTTCTGACTTACTTTGCTTAGCATAATTCCTTCCAGTCTATCCATGTTGTCCCAAATGGCAAAAATTTCATCTTTTTTTAAAAAAATAGTGAAATAGTATTCCATTGTGTATATATAACACATTTTCTGTATCCCCTCATCTATCATTGGCCACGTAGGTTGTTTCCATAGTTTGTCTATTGTAACAGTGCTGCAATGAACATAACAGTGAATATATCTTTTCAAATTAGTGTTTTTATATTCTTTGTATAGATACGTAGGAGTGGAATTGCTGGATCATATTTAAAGCTATTTTTGGTATTTTGAGAACCCTCCATACTGTTTCCCTTAGAGGCTGGATCAGTTTACTTTCTCAACAACATAATACAAGGGTTTCTTTTTCTCAATATCCTTGCCAACATTAGTTGTTTCTGTTTTATTTTTCCCCTCAAATTTTATTAATTTGCCATTCATTTATGTAGCTAAGTGCACGTTTCACTTACCTTTCACCAAAGGTCTGGTGCCAGTATCCTCTGTACTTCACTTCCCTTTTACCCTCCCCCATCCTCCCTGGTAACCAGCTGATTTTTTCACTGAGTCTAAGAATTATTTCTGTTATCTTTTGCCAGTTTGTTTGTTTTGATTATATTGCATAAAATGAATGAAACCATCTGGTAACTGTCTTTCACTTTCTGACTTATTTCACTTATCATTATCATCATGAGATCCATTCAGTTTTTCCCAAAAGGCATTATTTCACCTTTTTAAATACTTGAGTAGTATTTCAATAAATATATATTCTATAATTTCTAATTCCAGTTGTCTGTTGATGGACACTTAGGTGGGTCCCAGGACTTGGCTACTGTGAATAATGCTGTTATGAAAATAAAAGCACATAACTAGTTTTGTAGTAGTGTTTTTATATTCTTTCGGTAAATACCTATCAGTGCTATTGCTGGATCATGTGATATTTTAATTTTTTCTTGAGGAATCTCCATTACTGTTTAACTGAAGGTGGCACCAATTTACATCTCTACCAACAGTGTATGAAAGTTCTTTTTTCTCCATACCCTTCCCACATTTGTCATTTCCTGTCCTTTTTGATGTGGACCATTGTCACAGATATGAGATGGCATATCATTGTGGTTTTAATTTGCATTTCCCTGATGTTAAATGATGTTGAGTATTTTTTCATGTGCTGGTGACCACCTGCATGTCTTCTTTGGGGACATGTCTATTAAGCTTTTCTGTATATTTTCAGCTTGATTTTTTTTTGGTCATTATTAAATTTTATGGGTTCTTTGTAGATTTTCAATATTTGCCCCTTTTCAGATATTTGTAGGGTACCTCTTTGTTTCAATGATAATTTTAGTCACTATGAACAAATGTTATGTGTAGTTTTTTGCTAATGTATTTCTCTTTGTTTAATTTTGCTTTTGGTTTCCCTCATTGGAGTTGAGTTCCCAAAGGCACTTGTGAAACCAGTGTCACAATGTGCTTAGCCTATATTTTCTATATGCGTTTTATAGTTTTTTTTAATATTTATTTATTTGTACATATAAGAGCTGGAGTACAGGCCAGAGTAGCAGAAGGTGAAAGGATTCACCAGAGACAGAGTGGGGAGCAGAACAGGCAGATAGACTGATGTACACTGCTGAGGGGAGCAGTGGGCGAGGCAGGAGCGGTCTGCCTTGCCCTGTGGGTCCCCTCCCTGGTTAGGGACTGAACTTGTGCTCCTGTGCAGCGGAAGCTTCACAGTGTGGTGCTCAAATGGCTGCACCACGAGGGAGGTTCTGTGTTTAATAGTTTTGATCTTATGTCCAAGTCTTTTTTTTCTTTTAAATAATTTTGATTTAATTTGTGTATGTGCTATGAGATAGTGGTCAAGTTTTATTCTTTCGCATGTTTTTGTCCAGTTTCCCCAACACCATTTGTTTGAAGAGTCTTTCCTTTCTCCAGTGTATATTCTTTGTTCATTTCTCATACATTAATTGTCTAAGTGTGGATTTATATGTGGGCTCTCAATCGTGGGAGGTGAGAGGATTCACCAGACAAGAGTGGGATGCAGAACAGGGAGATCGACCGAAACACACTGCTGAGGGCAGCAGCAGGTGAGGCAGGATTGTCTGCAACGCCATGTGGGTCCCCTCCCTGGCCGGCAGCAGGGACTGAACTCTTGCTGCAGTGGCTGCAGTTTGCTTCACAGTGCGTTGCTTAACCCACTGTGCCACCAGGGAGGCCCTCCTTTCCATTCTTATAATTTGTAATCCATATCTTCTTTTTTCTTGAATTATTTAGATATCATTTTTTCTATCTTCTATTTCATTTAATTTTCTCTATTATTAGTCATCTTCTATTTTACTGCATCCCTTTCTTTATTATTCTCTTTCTTCTGCTAATTTTATATTAATTTCTCTTTTTTGTTTCTAAAGGTAGAGCTTAGATCATTGAGTAATTTTTCCCCTAAAATTAGGTCTTACAGCTATATATTTTCCTATAAGCACTGCTTTTGCATACTTATACTGATATGCTAATTTTTCATTTTTTGTTCAGTGAAGGTTGCTTCCTAATTTCTCCTGTGTTTTCTTTTTTGAGTCACATGTTATTTAGAAGTGTATTGTTTAATTTTCAAATGTTTTAGGTGTTCCAAATGTCATTGTTAGTCATTTTTAATTTTAATTCAGTTATGTGTTGTGACCAGAGTACTTACTTGCACATCATTTTCTTTTTAATTTACTGAAACTTTTTTTAATGGTTTTGTGTATGATCTGTTTAGGTGGATATTTAAAGTGCACCTGCAAATAATGTATAGTCTGCTGTTGCTGGTTTTAGCATTAGTGCTTCTATTTGTCAATTAGGTCAAATTGGTTGATAGTTTTAGTGATTTTCTGGGTATTTGTTGTATCCAGTTATTGAGAGAAGGAGCACTGAAGTCTTTAGTTATAATGAAAATCTTCAGCTATAATTCTTCCAGATCTATTCTGTTCCATGGATTTAGATGCTCAGTTATTAGGTGCACATACATTTAAAATTGTCATGTGTTCTTGATGCTATAATTCCTTTTTCATTTTGCAATGTTTCTGTAATATTCCTTGATCGAAGTCTACCTTTTCTGACATCAGCTTTCACTTTACCATTGATTAGTGTTAATATATCTATCAATATTTACACTTTTTGCTTTATTCTCTTTATCTCTATATTTAAATAGGTTTCTTGTTTTTCTTTTCTTTTCTTTTTTCTTTTTTTTTTTTATGATTCATTCATTTTATACATACAAGAGCTGGGGTACAGGCCACAGTGGCAGGAGGTGAGAGGATTCACCAGAAACAGAACAGGGAGCAGAACAGGCAGACTGACCCAAACACACTGCTGAGGGGAGCAGCAGGTGAGGTCCCCTCCCTGGAGCAGCCATGTGGGTCCCCTCCCTGGCTGGCGGCAGGGATTGAACTCGTGCTGCAGTGGCTGTGGTTTGCTTCACAGTATGTTGCTCAACCCATTGTGCCACCAGGGAGACCCTGTTTTTCTATTCTTTAAAACCCAGTCTGGCAATCTTTAATGTAATTATTGATAATTTCCTGTAAATCTATCACCTGGCCATTTTTATTCTATTTGTCCCATTGTTTGTTGATTTCTTTAGTCATCTCTCTTATTTTAATTTTCTAGTGATTGTTGTGCATTTAAAATATACATTTTTTTTTTTTAAAGCACATGGGACTGTGGTAATGGATCACAGGTGCTGTGGTGGAGGAAGAATTGCAGAGACTATACCTGAGGGGAGAAGTCAAATACTGTCCAAAAATTAACAATGATGTAAGAAAATTTTTAAAAACTTCTTTTTATGTATCATGGTCTACTTTAAATTCTAATATCATACAACTTCATGTACAGGGCTAGAACCTTATAATAATTTTATTAGTGTTATACATTTTACTTCTTAATATTTTATAAATCTTATAGTACATTGCAGTGTTTTTTTTTTTTGTTTCTTACTCAGTTATCTTTTAAGGATATTAAAAAATGAGACAAAAGTCTTATTTCTACTGACATAGCTATTTCTGATAATTTTCATTCTTTTCTGTAAAACTGCATTTCTCCTTGGTATCATCTTCATTCTTCAGCATGTTTTACATTTCTTATTGTGCTGTTTGCTACATTGATTTCTGCAGCACTTATTAGTCTAGAAAGGTTTTTATTTTGCCTCCATTAACTTTTTTTTTTTTTTCTGGAGGTAGATTGCATTTTTGGTTTGTTATTTCTTACAGTACTTTGATGTGACTCCATTGTCTTACCTAGTTTTAGCTGAGATGATTTCTTTCAATCTCGTCTTTTTTTCTCCTGCACAAAATGTCTTTGTTCTCCCCCCACCCCCACCCCCAGCCTCTTTTTGGGGCTGCTTTTAAGATTTTCTTGTTACACTGTTTCATTATACTATTGTTTGTTATGATTAATACTAGTTTTCTTTAGACTTATTCTGCTGGGATTTCTTGAGCTTCTTGCATTAGTATTTCACGAAATTTGGAAAGTTTATGGAGATTAATTTAGAACTTTTTTTTCTTTTTCCTTTTCCTCCTTGGGTTCCAGTTGTATTTATATTAGTCTGCATGATATGTTCTTAAAGGTAACTGAGGCTTTGTTATTTATTTCTCTATTTGTGCTTCATTTGGATTGTTTCGTTTGCTGTCAAGTTTGCTGATCTTTTTTACTGTAATTTTTGTTTTGTTCATGTGACTCAGCATAATTTTTATTTCAGATTTTATAACTCATTTCTAGAATTTAGATCCTTTTAAAAAATTTTATATGTATTTTACATTATTTTTCATTTTTGTACAGTGTATATTTCTTGTCCCCATGAAATTCCCATTACCAATCTCTTTTTGATCAGGATGGACATAATGAGCTTTACGTTGTTGGGTGCTTAATTTTGTATTCATTTAAAGAATGTTGAACTTTTGTTCTGGCATGCATTTAAATTACTTGTGATCAGTTTCATAATTTCATGATTTGCTTTTAAACGTTACTAGTCTAACTGTGTTAATCTCACTGTAGAGTCTGTTGGTACCTCATTTATTATGTTGTGTGTTTACTCTGGCACATGTGAATTATTCTTAGCTCATGGTCACTTTGGGAATTGATAAATGTCTGATGTTCCTTTCACCAGCCTTGAGGAATTTCACTTCATGCGTATGCATACCAATATTTAGCTAAAGATCTGAGAAAATCCTCTGATCTTCAGAGCTTTCTTTTTGTTTATTTACCTCATTTCTGATAATCCAACCCACAATTCTAACTGTGCCGACTTACCAAGATGCCTATCTTAAGCTCACATGACAGATAGACCTGTTTGGATTTCTCATCTCTTTTCTGAAGCCTGGAAATATATTCAGGTGATAAAATGGGGCAATTGGAAGGTTCAACTAAATTGTTTTCCTTCTTCCAGGAATCAAAGTGTTATCCTACCTATTATCCAATCTCTGAAAATTTTTGTTTTATGTATTTTATTCAGCTTTCTAATGCATTTGATCATAGGAAAATTCCTATAGCAGTTAATCCTACATGGGTGGATGTGAAAGTTCACATCAAAGTGTTTTAAGACTTTTGTTAATTTTCTTTAAGAGTAACTGTGGAATTATCATGTTTTTATTTTTATTAAAATACCTATGAATTTAAGCAATTATAGTGTATCACAGCATAGTATAATTTATTGCTTTAAAGTAGCATAGTATAATAGACATGGTTTTCAGTTATAATTGAAAATAATAAATAGTGTAAATTATATGAAACACTGGGTAATTTTAAGTCAATTTCCAATGGTGTTTGGAGTGCATTTGTTGATTTTATGACACAGTAGAATTCCCTTATAACTATATAAAAACATATTGGTGAATTCCTTCCCTTCACAAACCTTAGTCATAAGGAAAGTAGAGGACCTGCCATCCTAAAGCACTTAAAAATGTCAAAATTATGTGATGATTAAATTAATATTAGAATTTGTGTTTGCTGATTATACCCCAGGGCTTGCTAGGAAAATGGGTTGATTCCAAAATGTGCTCAACCGTATGGAGAAGCCAATTAAGAATTAAAATCTGTCATAGTCATAATCAAGAAATGACTATGTATTACATTTTAAATTTACCAAGAATTCTGTAACTGTCAGTTTTCTTCAAAAAACTTTGTCCATATAATTTCTGTGAGTAGATAAACCTTGTGATATGGTTGCCAAGTTTTCATCATTACTTTAATCAGATTCAAAATTGTTTTAATCTTGTTACAAAGGAGTTGTTAATAATTCTGTCTTAACTAGAAGTTTTTTTTTAATACCTGGGTTATTATCTTCCTGAAGATGTTTGCTAGATTATCAAATTGACAATGACAGTTACAGCTGGAAGATCATAAATGCTATCACCTTCTTAGTGTTTGAGGTCACATTAATAAGCTTTCTGATTGTGGAGTTCATTTATGGAACATTAAATATAATGTTGTGTATACTATATTAAGAAGCTTGTTAAAAAATTTAGTTTTTAATAAGTTTGGGACACATTGCTTCTTATATCTATCTTTTATATTCATTATGCACATAAAAGTTATGAAAAATTTCATAGTAAATAATTTATTTAACACAGCATTTCCCACACTTACTTGACTAACACTCCTAATCACTTTCTGCCTGTGAATACCTCTTGAGATTTTTTGAGACGTTAGTGTTTCATAGAACACTATTTTGGAAATGCTGCCTAGATGACTGATACATATCATTTAGTTATAATATTACTATATCTGGGCTTATAGAATTATAAGAAATGTTAAAGAAAAGTTAGTTGAGAGTATGGAAATATTTTTCCAGGTATAAATTCTATTCAAAATGAATTGGTAATTTTGAGGTACAATTTTTTTTAAAAAAAGATTTATTTATTTATGCATACAAGAGCTGGGGTACAGGCCAGAGTTGTGGGAGGTGAGAGGATTCACCAGAGACAGAGTGGAAAGTAGAACAGGCAGATCTATGGAAATACACTGCTGATGGGAGCAGTGGGCAATGCAGGAGAGGTCTGCCTTGCCATGTGGGTCTCCTCCCTGGCCGGGGTTTGAACTTGTGCTGCTATGCTGTGGATGCTTCACAGTACAGTGCTCAACCCGCTGTACCACCAGGGAGACCCCTGAAGTACAATTTTGAGAATGCTAATCTAAAGCATACTTTCTACAAAATAAGAGTGTTTCAAAGTGTGATAACCCATACCATAGTAGGTATCTTGCATAAGAAATAATTCTTATAATGAATAAATCTTGATGATAAAAATATAAATGAATCAGAAAGACATGTAACAAATTGCTTTTGAAATATGCCTGAGCAAAAAATTTGGAAATGGCCCAAATGTGTTTCGGTTTTGCTAAACTCAAACATTAAAAAATATAGAATGTTCATGATTCTCATTAAAAGTCATCCATTTCTAATTTAAAACTTCAGAAGGGTACTAGAAAATTCTAGAATGTGGCACTTAATAGATTTGATGTATTGTAAAGAATTTTAATGTCATTAAATTGCCTTCATACCTTTCCTGCCAGTCTATCAGGACTATTGAACTTACAAGTTGAACTACTAATCTCCCAGAAATATATAGATATATTTTGTCTTTCATTCCTTTTTGATGATGAACAGCAATAAGGCACTGAGTCTTTAAGAAGTCAATGTTTCCATTAGTACCTCCCACTCCAACTATTTGATATTTGGTCTCAGTACACAGCTCTAATAGGTATTTCCTTGTTTATGCAAAACAATAATCAGTGATGTCAGAAGGCCTCTGGAAATAGAATTTCTTAACTTGTGTTTACTCTGCTACATGCAAAGCAGTAGAGCAGAAAATACTGTCATTCTGTTAAAACACTTGCTCTTGCTTTTTGTAAAATAGTAAGATTTACAGTAGAAATTTTTAATGAAGTGATAAGATATACTATAACTTTTCTATAGTTGACTAGTTTCTATAATATATCTTATTATCACTACTCAAAGATGAAGAAGTATTAGGTTTAATAACCACATTAGAAGATAAGCATAGTTGATAAAAAGGTTTGGTGTTGGTATGTTATGAGGTTAAAATAATGTCTCCTATGGTGGTTTTTGGAGTAAGGAAGAAGAAAAGAAGATCTACATTGTAGCTATATCAAAGCCTTAACAATTTTATGAAGTGTTTGGCATGTTAGTTGAGAGAAAATAGAATATCTTAGTAAATATGTACTCAAGTTGAATGAGAGTCTTTTGTTGGTCTACTTTATGATGTCTTCAAGGTAAGAATGTACTCTAGCACACATAATCTGTTTTCAAGAATCTCTGAATAAATTATATTCTGTCTCATATATATATGTATTTTATATGTATTTGTAGTTTCAGGAAGTATGAATCGTAACACTGAATCTTACATTTCTAATGTGTAAAAGAGCTCCCTTATGTATTTTGTGTAAATTTTTTAACCTTAATTTGTATATCCATTTATACAGCAACAATAAATAGTCTTCATCAGACTTTACTAATGTATTTGAGAGTCTTATACTTTCTTCTTGACAGGAATGTTTGGTTCTCAGTTTGTTGCCTGCTGCGATGATTAATGTTATGTGTCTGCCTAACTGGGTAAAGATTACCTGATATTTGGTCAAACATTATTCCAGATGTGACTGTGAGGATATTTCTGGGTGAATCTGTAGACAGAGCAAAGCAAATTTCCTTCCCTAATGTGACCTCAAATCAGGTTAAGGCCTGAATAGAACAAAAAAGATGAGTAAGAAGAAGAGCCTTTTGCCTAACTGCTTGAACTCACACATATCTTGGACTGGAGCTGAAAAATTGACTCTTCTTAGGTCTTGAAGCTGCTAACTTTCAGTATAGAATTTACACCTTAGCTCTGTTGGCTCTCAAGCCTTTTTACTTTGACAACACCTACAGTCATCAGTTCTTATTATTTTTAAGCCTTTGGACTAAGACTTGGAAATAATCTATTGACTGTCTTGGGTCTGCAACTTTCCAACTGCAGAGCTTGAGACTTCTTAGCCTTCTTTATCATGTGAACCAATTCATTATATTAAATCTCTTTTTATATGTGTCTATGTGTATATTTATACATACATACATTCACACACACATCTGTCCATCCTATTGTTTCTATTTTTCTGGAAAACTCTAATACACTTGCCTTCCAGTATTTTCCATTCAGCTTATAATAGTGATGCAAGTAGAATAGTTAAGCTATCAGTTTGTTATGAAGAGTTGGAGTTTGCTTAGCTATCTCTATCAAAATTTCTTCAGCCACAACCAGTCACTAATTGAAGTTAGATGAAGAGAAAGTAATGAGAATCATGAACCAAAACAGAAAAGATAGATGACACTAATCATGTAAGAAGGCACAATATTTGCTTGCAGCCTGAAACTTCTCTTTAGCAGAATAAATGTGACTTCCAATTAATAAAATTATAATAACACATCTGGCTTATGTTGGACTCCCTTTTGTTGCCAGTTTTAAGGGAGGAAGTCATTAAGTTAGGTTGGCCTCAGACCTTCACAAATAAAGACGAGATGAACTATGACACATTCACTATGGTCCACCATAGCCAATTGTAGGGTAGATTAAGATTGGTCAGGCTTTTGCACTGTTGGCCTTTGTGGCTATCACCTGTGACCTTGAAGGCAGAAGACACTGGGAGTGTGGCCTCAGGGCACATATGACTGCTGATAGACAGCTGGCATATAGTGTTGGCATACAGAATTATGCACACCTCTGCTTAGGAGGTCAGGGATATAAAGCAATGTTATTCAGAGACTGTGCAGTGAAGACAACGGTGGAATGGCTACAACAGTTGGGGGCATAAGAAAATGCCAGAGTCCAGAGAGTAAAGATTCTCTGGGGCTGGAGGCCTGCCGGCCTCTTGCCCCGCCCACACCCCCCAACTCCCTGCTCCCCTGCCTGCCTTGCATCTGGTTGCCTCACTGCAAATGATATAGAAAAATCATTAAAAACCTGAAAAAGCCATTGAGGGTTCTAGGACTCTCCTTTACCCATCTGCTTGGATCCATAGCGAACCTGTTGTGCATTGCTGGCACAACAGCAACCTATCTTTTGCTCTTTTATTTTAAAATGGGATAATCTCTCTTTTTCCCTTTCTTTCTGTTTCCTGCCCCCATCTAGGTGAGATAATCAGAAATGAAATTTCAAGAAACATTTTATAAAAGTCCTGACCTTGAAATGTGTTGTCATCCTAAGAAGTTTAACTTTATCTCAAAGGCAAAGAGATGACATAAATATACCATTCCTGCTGCAATGTGAAAAAAATGGATGAAGTAGGATGATACTGCAGGCAGTGAAGCAAATTATGGTTTTAGGTGAGTGGATTACCGTAAATTGGGTAAAGGTAAGGGGAGTAGGGAAAGGAGTAGACAAGTTGAGAGAAATTTAGATAGTAGAGTAAATAGGATTTGGTGGCAGACTGGATGTGGTGAGGTATAGAATAAATCAATGGAAGCCAAGATATGCTCTGGTTTCTGAGTTGGGCAGTGGAGAGTAGAGAGTGGGAGTAGAAAGTGCTGCTTGTACAAAGATTGAGAACATGAAACAAGTGTGAGATTGTTCGTAAGTATCAGTGAACTTCTTATATGTCGCACTGCATTTCTGTAGATTCATGCAATAAAGAAGCAATGAACCCAGATTTAAGTAGCGTATTACTCTAACCAAAGTAAGCATCATCATCTTCATGTCTTTGTATGTTCCCCAAGTCCTGTAATACTGAGTGAGATCCAGGTGGAATCTGTGTACACAGTGGACATGTGTCCTCCTAATCTTGTAAGTGGGTTGCTTGTCCTGGTGGCTAAGGTTATCTTTATTATCTTCATCAATATGCTTCTAACTTGTAGGAATATTATTTTCATCGGAGAAACAGAAACACTATGGAGAACTGCCTCTTGCAGGAAGGTAATGATTTAAAGTTTTGACATATTTAACTTAAAATTCCCATTATATCTAAATAAATACATTGAACACGTAGAAAACTGTTTATAGGATTATTCAGTATGGAGTTTATAGAAATGTGGTAATAAAAATATAATCTGTAAACTTTGGTTATGTCAAAATAATAGTTTTGACAGTCATTTGTAAGCGGGTAGTTACCATGTTGCCCAGTTAATAATGGTGATATCATTGATATATGTAAGATTTATTACTTATTCGATATAAACTGAATTCACTTAGGCTTAATCTTCTGCTGTTGCTCGTAAGGTTGATGATCTCCTAATAATCTTAGAAATTAGAGTGTGATGGCAGGATATATTTGATATGCTATATAACTGGACTCATAACTGTGATCTAGACTAGCCCACTTCAATAGAAAGAAAATGGGACTCACGTATGTAAACTAAAATGTTTTTGTTGTCATATTAAATGAAGTAGAATGAACAGTTGAAATAATTCATAAGCTGGGATTGTTTTATTTATTTATGAATTAAGAGGAAGAATCATATGCTGAAGTTCAAGTATCAGGTTAAAAGCTTGGTAACAGATAAAAGTTTGAAATTGAAAAATAAGATAAAAAATCAGGTGAAATTTATAACACATTTTATTTAATCCACTATATCAAAATATTTCAACATTTAACATTAAATTACTAATGAGATAGTGTACATTTTGTTAAATGTAAGTTCACATTAAATATTTGAAATCTAAGGTATGTCTGACACTAACAACATGTTTCAATTTGGACTAGATAATATTACAAGTACTTAACAGCCACATGCAATAAAGAAGCAATGATTATACCAACTATAATTATACCAAATATTATACCAACTATAATATTGGACAGCTTAGGTGTAGCCTTCAAGAACAAACAGTTGTATTTCATTATATGTGATGAATGTGGTTCTTCTTTATATGACAGAAGACAATACTGTGGTATGCTTTTTATCCTAGATGCTTGGGTAGTGAGGGATAATTAACATAATTATAGAGAAAAAAACAAATTGCCATTGAATTTACATGCTATTTTTTTGTGAGGGAGATCATGACTGTCATTCTGAATCACCTAGATTTTTATAGGCCTAAAAAAAGAAGTGTGGTTAGGTCTTTAGAATGTATAATTGGTAAACTGCTTAAGGATTTCACTAAGTAACCAGATTTAAAGGATAGCTTAATGTACTCATTTAATCCTTGAAGAATAAGTTACATGTTAGCAGAATATGTTCCATTGTCTCCTCATTTTGTGGCTTTTGAGCTTTTATTTATATAGGTTTTATGTTGACTAATGTATTGAAGAAGTGTCTTGAAAACTGAAAAGTTTAATGAAAAATAGAAATTGAGGGAAAAAATTAGTCATCCTAATACCCTTAACATAGCAGATGAAAACAAAATGCAGTTGAATATGTTAGTTGTTTTAGAAAAAGACTAATTAAGGTATTTGAAAACTCAAGACCTGTTAAGATACTTACGAGAGGTAGTATTGGCTTACTGAGTTTGCTTTGGGTAAGCCCACTAAATCACTGAACTTGTTCTATTGCTTAGCAAGGACACTTTTAACCCTTATTCATGAAGTGCAGTCACATTGAATTGCACATTAAGTCAATGTGCTCAGGGAAAAATGAATTTGTCTGCTGAAATTCTGTGAAGGCACTTGACTACTTATAAAATCTATCACTAACTCTTTGATGTTGGTTATTATCCGTGATTCTTTATTGTGGGGGGGGTTTGTTTGATTTTCAAAGATTTACTTGGGAAAAACAAGATTGTTCCTTAGGAAAACACAAAGATGTTCCATAGAAAAAGACAAATAGTTCTACATTATTCTTGTTTATTGATGCTTTTATTTAGGATCAAACAGCTTTAAAATTAGATTAATTCACAGCAGATGTTAGAAAAGTGAATGTGCTGTGTGTAATAAGGAAGTAAATTGCAAAAGGAATCAAATAAGGAAGTTAGAAGCAGCAAGGTAGGTAACATCTACTTTGTTTCCATGACTCAGAAGGACTATGTGTACATTAGATTACACTTAGAAACTTTGTCAGTCTGTATAGTAAAATAAACCAGTAAGGGTTAAGATAATGTTTCTAACAACCATTCATGGACTGTACCTATTTCCTTTTGTATCTAGAATTGAAAGGAAACATTGAGAATGAAGAGATGACATTAAAGGAGTTTTTGTTTTTCTTCTTTTGAAATTTTACTTATAGCTGTAATTTTGATTTATAACACCATGCATATTTTAGGTCTTGTTTGGTTTCTTTATGTCCCATAAATAAGTGACACAAGATGGCCATTTTAACAAGTTAATTCTTCCAATCCATGAGCAAGGAATGTCTTTCCATTTCATTCTGTTGTCTTTTTCTATTTTTTTTTTAAACAATGTCTTATAATTTTTGTTGCACAGGTTTTCACCCCTTGTATTTTATTCCTTAGGTGTTTAATTCTTTCTGATGCAAGCACAAATGGAACTGTTTTCTTGATTTCTATTTCTTGTAGTTTATTGTTTGTATACAGGAATACTACAAACTTTTGTATATTGATTTTGTAGCTGCTAATCTACTGTTCTGATTTATTGTTCCTAATACATTTTCAGTGGTGTCTTTAAGGTTTTCAGTGTATGTTATCATGTTATCTGCTAATAGTGATAACTTTATTTCTTCTGTTCTGATTAGATTGCTTTTATTTCCTTTTCTTGCCTAGTGGGTCTAGCTAGGACTTTCAATACTTTGCTGATAATAGAGGTGAGCGTGAGCATCCTTGTCTTACACTTGACCTGAGAGGAAAAGTTTTTAATTTTTCAAAATTGTGTATGATTTTACCTGTGGTTTGTCATATATTACCTTTATTATGTTGAGGTATGCATATTAGCGATATTCATTTTCTACCTATTTTGTTTTGTTTTGAGGGATTTTGTCACAAATGGATGATGGATCTTGTCAGATGCTTTCTCTGCATATATTGCTATGATCATATCATTTTTATCTTCTTTTCTTTTTTTATGTTCACTGTCTCTTTTGTTTATTCCATTGTTCCTCACCCCTATCTTATTCATTGAAGGGCTGTAGTGAATTCATGAGGTTTTTGTTTTCAGTCAGCATTTCTGGTGATTTTCCATTTATACTACTCTGCTATTTTCCATTACAACAACAAAATCTCCCTGTGGCAGAAGTGTGAATTTGTGGGTAACTAAAACATGAGTCTTGTTTTTCAAAAGTATGAAAAGTGATCACTTTTTCTCATTTTCCAACATGAACATCAACTACAGACAAAGGAATCATCAAGGAGGTAGATGTCAGCTCAATTATACATAGCTCTGGCCAGCCTGACTGCGGGCTTCTGCCCCCCACTTATATTCATACCCTGCTTTTGGTGAATCCATTCATAAGAACTGGGTCCAGTCTCTTGATCTGGAACACAATTTAACAAGGAAGAAACAGATAGGCTGTTTTAAGTGCTACTGGCATCTTTTTTTAAAAAAGATTTATTTTTATTTTTTTATGCATAGAAAAACTGGGGCAGAAGCCAGAGATGCAGGGAGTGAGAGGATTCACCAGAGATAGAATGGGGAGCAGAACAGACAGATCCACAGAGATATGCTGCTGAAAGGAGCAGCAGGTGGGACAAGAGAGGTCTGCGTGCCATGCGGGTCACTTCCCTGGCCAGGGTAGAACTAAGGCCGCAGTGGCTGCAGATAGCTTGATACACTGAGACTTTAACCCCTGTGCCACTAGGGAGGCCTCCCTGCTGGCATCTTATGATGAGAAAACTGCAGTGCAGGATTACATGTGTGCCAGAGCTGTAGCTCTCAGAAGTCTGGTTAGCTAGTTCAGAAGAGTGAGAATTTTCTTCTGAGAACGACACCAACAAAAAGTATACTTGGAAGATTCATCAGTAACAGAAATTGAAGGAACAGCTCCTAAAGAATCTTTTCCAATGTGTGAGACTTTAAATTCTCCATAAACATCATCCTGTCAACTTCCTCCTGAACAGGAATATCCCTTTCACCTCTGTCAGATGCTTAGAACTTTTCCTTTTTTTGTGATAATTTATATTAATTGATTTGTATATATTGGACTCTACTTGCATCCCTGGAAAGAATCCCATTGGTCTGATTCTTTTAATGTATTAATGCATTTGGTTTGCTAAGATATTTACTGATTTTTGTATCTATATTCATCAGGAGTTAACTGTAATTTTCTTTTTTTGTGCTATCCTTGTCTGCTTGTGGTATCAGGATAATGCTGATCTTATAAAAAGTGTTTGAAAGCATCACCTCTTCTTAAATAATTGAAAGAATTTTGGAAGGATAGGTATTAGTTTCTCTTTGAAAGTTCTGAAGAACTACTTAGTGAAACTATCTAATTCTTGGCTTTTTTTTTTTGTGGGGGGAGGTAGACTTTTGATTATCTTTGTAATTTCCTTGCTTGTAATTTAACATTAACATCTTCTATTTCTTTCTAATTCAGTCTTGGGAGTTTTTAACATTCTAAGAATTTGTCTAGTTCATGCCATTTTCCAATTTATTGGCACAAAGATGTTCATAGTAGTCTTTAGGATTCTCTGTGTTTTTGTAATATAAGCTCTTTAAAGAATTTTTCAAGTAGTGCTTTAAAATACTTGAAACTTGTTCTAACATAAGAAAAGTTGTTCAGAAGGCCTCTGAGAAGCATTTGAGTGATAAATTGAAGGAGATGTGGAAATGACCTCTGCAGGTGAGGAGAGGTTTTCCCAGGCAAAGGACACTAGAGACCAAGTAGCTAATGTGGGCACATACCTGGAAGATTGTAGGGATAGCATGGTGGCCAGTATAGCAATAGAAACGCAAGGGCTGCTTTCATTTAATCTCAGTCTTCTCTTAATTCTACATACTTTATATATAACTGACCTAAAATAAGAAAAACTTTGGAGAAAAAGAATTATAGAAGAATAACCATTTCAAACTTTTAAAAACATTAATTAGAAACAAGTTTTAAGATATAAGATAAATGAAAGTGGTATCGCAGGTTCAAAACAGTTAGGCCTATGTCAAAATGCTTTGGGAATCAGGTCATATATTAATCAGAGACAATTAAGGTTGTCTCAAAATAATGAGACAAATAAAATATAATTCATTTAATTAAAAAGAATCCACAGTCCACACTTATAATAAAAATGAGAGGGTAGTATACCAACTAATCAATGTAGAAGGAATAATATTGTTAGCAAATCACTATTTTGGAGCCTTTTTAATCATCAAACAAATGCCATTAATGGATGCTGAGGCCAGTGGGTGAGATTTTCATAATGAGTTCTAGGATATCTATTTTATTAAAAATTATATTGTTTATAGAGTTGAAGTAGGTTTACAACAATGTTTGTGATTTAGGGGTATAGAGTCAGACCTCCTGAAATGTATGTTACTACACCATGCACAGTACCAAACACCCATAATCCTTTACCATTGACCATTGGCTCCCACCCTTCTTGCTCCCCACCTCCAGCCCTAGCCGCAATTGAGAACTAGGATATTTATAAAGTCTTAAAATTTCTCCTTATGGGGCCTCCCTGGTTGCACAAGAGGCTAAGCACCACACTATGAAGCATCCACAGCCATTGCATCAATCCCCGGCCAGAGAGGTGACCCACATAGGGCAGCAGACCTCTCCTGCCTCACTCACTGCTTGCCTCAGCAGTGTATTTCAGTCAATCTGCCTGTTCTGTTCCCCACTCTGTCTCTGGGGAATTCTCTCACTCCCCACACCTCTGGCCTGTATCCCAGTTCTTGTATGCATAAATGAATCTTTAAAAAAAAAAGAAGGGGTTTGGTGATGGTTGTCACTTGCAATGTGAATAAAAAACTTAAAAAGTTCTCTTCATGAATTACACTTTAATAATAATGGAAAAACAAGGCATTTCAGTAGAGTAACCCGGTGAACATTCTCTTAACTTGTTGAGTAGTTAATTAAAATTAACAATAATTAGACAAAGTAGTATCATGTGCTTCTTAATGTGATACACTGAGTAAAGCACATTATGCAATTTTTTCCAGGGATGCTGTATAGATAATCTAAATCAAATTATAAGGAAATATTGGAAAACCCAAAGGGAAGAATTTTTACAAAAGAAATTTCTTCTATTATTCATGAATATCAATGTGGTGACATACAAAAATGTCTAATTCTGGACCAGAAAAACAAAATTGTCCCAGAGGACATTTTGGTTCTGTTGGCAAAATTTAAATAAACTCTATAGGTTAGATAAGAGCATTTTATTAATATTGAATTTCCTGATGTTGATTTTTTTACTGTGATTGTGTAAGTGAATATCCTTGTTCTTGGGAATGTACATTGAAGTACTTAGAGGAATAGAACATGACGTTTGTAACTTACAAACAATTAAGAGAAGGGGAAAATGTGGGGAGGAGAGTAGGAAAGAATGGCATAGCAATTGTGGCAAATGTTAATGTGGATCAAACACATATATAGGAGTTCTTTATATATTGCTTGCAACTTTTCTATAATTTTCATATGACTTCAAAATAACAAGTTGTAGACAAAAATGATGTTCTGCTCAATGAATTAGACCTGGAGTGCCTTTTACTTGATGTCTACTCCATTCATTTTCTTTCTAAGAAGGACCTCAGAATATAGTTTGAGAACTACTGCTCAAAAGAGATCATTCCTTTCAGCAATGAAAGGGGAGAAAGCAAATAGTTTTACATCTAATGACAACTTTATATAAGAGGATATCTAATATTTCCTTAGCTGTGATAAGAGATTACTTGTCTTTTCAATTATTCCTAATGGCAAATAGTATTGGTAAATACTGATAGGTAAATAAAAAAGCATATGGAAAATAACATGCACTAAGGCAGTCTATATTTGGCCCACAAAATTAAGGAATTTTAAGAGAGATTGTCTATAGGTAGTTAAGAAAAAATGTATTTAGGTACCTGCAATACAATTTATTTTTCTTTAGGTTTATATATGCCTCTGGAATGAGGCATAGGAAAGAGTAAAGTGTAGAAATTCTGATCAGCATAGTTTATATTCAATCATGGAAAGGGTGGTTGTTATCACTAGAATGACAAAGTCATAGTGAACTTTAAAAGTTAGATGACAGATGATTAGAAAAATGATTCAGGATAGAGAAGAGAGCAATCAAAGGAGCAATGTTAAGTGCATCATGTTTGTGGCTGATTTAACAGTTGTACTGAGTCAGTATCATCTATGTACTTCTTGGAAACAGGCCCTGTAATGTCAAAAAGAGAGGAACCCAAATGTCAAATGAATTACATGTCATTTTCCTATGTTTTCTAGCATTAACAACATAGTCCTGGTGCAATATAATACTTCAAGGAGACAGTATTTAAAGGTCTACAAATCATTGTGGCGTACGGACATTACGGAATTATTATAAGCATGTAAGTATCATATAGATTGTTTAACTTCAAGGGAATTTTAGATTCATTAAAGGAAAACACCAACAAAGGGAAGCAAAATAAGTTATTTTCTTTTGATCTAATTTGTGAGATAAATACTAAAACCTTAAGAAATGGTGTTTAACAAAAATGGGGAAGTAGTATAGAAGACATAAAAAAACATTGTTTTCAGAACTGCCATAATATTGCAAAAATGATAAGGGTAGTTATGACATTAAGTAGCAGATAAAAAGAATAAAAGTTAATTTTATTAAAAATTGAATAATATCTGTATCAAAATGAATAAAGTACAAAGAGGTGGAAATAGAAGACTAGAGGATTCCAGAGTTACTTTTTCTCCCATAGGCACAACAGACATGCATCTGTGTTGGAGTAACTGCATCTAAAAGAGAACTCTACTGGACCTACTGGGAACAAATAAGAGACACATCTAGGGTTGTTTGCAGCTAGCTTAGGTGGTACTGAGAAAATTCTATACCTCCCACTGTTTTGGCTCAATAGGTTTTTGGACAGTTTACCTACTACACAGAATGTAACCATGTTGCCTGCCTGTCACCCGAGGCCACACTCCATGGCCATTCTGGTCTTGCCTTACTATAGGGGAAAGACTGTCTTTAGAACTTGCTGAGAACAGAAATAGTTTGCAACTGAACAGTTAGATGGTCTCTGGGTCTTCTGCGAGAGCACTTCCAAAGGAATTGACTTTAATCTGATGGCAATTATAGATTCTTTCCTCTGCTCAAGTATCAGTTAACACCCAGGGAAACTTATGCCTTTGGTTCTCTATAGCAACCTCACTTCCCACCTCCTCAGGCACCAAATCATAGACTAGTTTCTTGGGTCATCACCCTATACTGGCTCTTGAACTCAGGACATCCCATTTGGTGATAAGTCTTAAACCTATACAAAAATAGAAAGTTCAGCATCTGCAACCAACACAGTAGGCCAATACTCTAAAAACTTCAATTATACTACTACACTATTACCTCAGGACTAGGACAACTAGTCTAATCTGAAGAAACAAACAGGGAGCACCAAACAGAATGAGGAGATAAGGGAATTCACTGCAATTGATCAATCAAACAAAACTCTTGGGAAAAATCCTAATGGAACAGAACTGGGTAAATCACAGGGAGAAGAAATTCAAAGCAGCATGCTCACTAAAATTAGGAGGACAATGGATGAACAAAGTGAGACCTAACAAGGACAGAAAAATATGTAAATATCCCAAACAGATATCAAAGAGTTAAAGAATATTGGACTTAAAAATACAATAGATAGGTTCAACAGTAGAATTGGCAAGGTGGATTATTAACTTAGGAAGTTGGAGATGGAAGTTTGGAAAGCATCCAAAAAGTGCAGCTAAAAGAAAAAAAGGAGTAAAAATAGAATACTGTGTAAGAGACTTATGGGATAGCATCAAGAGAAAGTATATTCATATCATAGCAGTTCCAGAAAAAAGAGAAAGGGGCAGAAATATAATTTGAAGAAGTAATAACTGAGAACTTCCCCACTTACATCAGTAGATTTACCAGACTGAAAATAACACAAGGAAACAGTCTTAAATGAAGAGTTAGGCCAATAGGCTTGGTAGACATTTATAGGGTACTCAGTTCTCGTCCCCCACCAAAACTGAGTACACATTCTTCTTAAGTGTACATGGAACATTCTTGAGGATAGACCACATGATAGGTCACAAAACAAGTATCAATAAACTTTTGAAGAAATCTTATCAAGTATCTTTTCTAACCTCTGTGGTATAAAGCTAGACATCAACCTCAACCCCCCACAAATAAAACTGGAAAGACCTCAAATCTGTGGATATAGACAAATATGCTACTGAATGACTATTTGCTGGATGGGAATATAAAAAAAGAAATTAAAAATTACCCAAGACAACTGAAAATGAAGAGCTACCTGTGAAAAATAGCAAAAACACTAATATGTAGGTAATATAGGCCTACATAAAAAATGAGGAAGAACTCAAACAATTGGACTTTACACCTAAAGGGACTAGAAGAAGAAAAATTAAGCCAAAAGTCAGTAGAAGGAAGGAAATAGTAAAAACTAGATGGTACTGGCAAAATGAGACAGCCACATGCGAAAGAATGAAACAAATTCACAGTACACACAAAATTTAGAACAAATGCAGGGGACCCAAGGGATATGTTGGACTGTTAGTGGTGCTTTGGTTGTGCGGTGGTGTGGTAATGTTTGAAGAGGTGTGAATGTACACCTCTAAAACATACATAGTGTTGTAAATCACCATTACCTTAATAAAATATAAAAAAATCAAAAAAAAAAAAAGGAAAAGAGCAGAAATATTTACAGTGTATTAGTGGTCGAATCTAAATAGCCTATGGTTGTTTTGGTATTTTTTTAGAGCAACTAAACAAAAAAAAAAGTGACTTCTTATAGACAAAGTTTGTATCAGTAAAATGAACTATTGTTATAAAAATGATCCTCTTTTGAATTAAATAAAAAAAAGATGTAAAATGGAAAATTATAATTTTAACCTTTATGGGCTTTGTGTGAAAGTAGGTGGCACTAAATTGAGAAAAAAGCATGTTGACAACAGGAACTGTAATACAAGCAGTGATAGACAGGATGCTGTGTGTGCTTCTCCCACAGAACAGCAATGAAACATCAGTTGTAGTTGGAATAAAGGAGCAGGAGCATGAATAATTTAATGACCACTTCTAATAG
This sequence comes from Galemys pyrenaicus, assembly GCA_019455555.1. Lineage (NCBI taxonomy): Eukaryota > Metazoa > Chordata > Mammalia > Eulipotyphla > Talpidae > Galemys > Galemys pyrenaicus. Next base: position 5,114,698 of record JAGFMF010012298.1, read on the forward strand.
TTATTACTCTCTGATATAAGATAAGGAGGACACCCAAATCCAGAGCTCCAGGATACAAGGTGGTTGATTGAAGGAATCTGGAAGAAGTATTATTCTAGTTGCTGCTCAGGTGCTCTCTTTGTTTAATTTTTTTTTAAAAAAAAGATTTATTTATTTATGCATACAAGAACTGGGGTATAGGCCAGAGGTATGGGGGAGTAAGAGGATCTACCAGAGACAGAATGGGGAATAGGACAGGCAACATTGACTGAAACACACTGCTGAGGGGAGCAGTGGGCAAGGCAGGAGAGGTCTGCCATGCAATGTGGGTTACCTACACAGCCAGGGGCAGAGATTTGAACTTGTGTTGAAGTGGCTGCAACTTTGTTTCATAGTGCATTGCTTAACCCACTGTGCCACCAGGGAGGCCCCTCTCTTTGCTTCAGATATTATTTACTGCTGTTTGCAGAAGTCAGACATGGAGGCCTCAATGATCTGCTGGTCTTTAGAACATTTTGTATTTTAATGATCATGATACATGCTTGGAAAATATGCAGTAAAGATAGAGCTGTTTGTATATGAGTGTAATTAATGACCACATTTGTCTTGATTGGTGTTTTCATTTAAATCATCAGACATAGTGATGATTTCCCAGTCACAGATTTTATTAAAAGATTGACTATATGTAACATCTGACATTTTTAATTCTTATAATGGACTAGACTAGGTTTTAAACACTAGAAGCACTGTTCTGCCCAATGAAAAGCAGGGGTATTCTGATTAGCAATAATAAATAAGTGATAATGACAAATAAGATGTGGTAGTTTCATTTTGTTAAACAGTATGCACATATATAGTGCATATAAAATTCAGAATATAAGGATGATTTAATGGCAATCAAATTTTGTAGAAATTACTTGATTAGAACATCTTCCTTTTAGATTGAAATATATGGTATCTTAAAGAAGATCAGAAGAATTACTCATTCTGGGAACAAAGACTTTTGAAAGCTGTCAGCTTACTGACAATTATGATGAGCATTTATTTCAGGCTTATAAAACATATTAATCAAACTTGTTCACAGCGTGGTGGTCTAAAGAGAGTTATTTTATTTTTGAGAGATACTTTAAATAACTGAAGAGCACTGGTAACATATTCTCCATGAATACAAAGCTACTGTGTTTTTTTCTCAAAATGAGAAAATACTTTTCTATGCCTTGAAGAATGAAGCATGCTGTAGGAATCTGTTTATTACAAGACTATTTGCAAAAGACCTATACACCATTCGTTGAACCTTGAAAAACACTTGAAAATATGGGTTGCATTTGCAAACTTCAGTGTATGACATGGAAAGCTGGCAAGCTGCCTGGCTTTTACTTAAAGGATTGTCATTCTGGGAAAAATAAATTTCTCTAACTAGACAAAAGTCAATGTTTTCATGTTTTACTGCAATCAAACTGATAGAGCTGACAATTTAATGTCTCAACACTTAAAATATCTGTGGATAATCAGTTACCTCAATCAATCATAAACACAAATCCTTCTATTTTTGAAGCTTGTGTGTCTGTGACTAAGATATAAAACAGTTTGGTGAGCCCCTTCCCCACAGCACCTCATCATCTGTCCCCCACCTTCGTCTCAAATTGCCTGATTTGTCTCTAGCTATTTATACGTATTATGCATCTGGAAATAACTTTTAACAACTCAAGTGTGATCAAATTTAGAAACTTTTCTTTCACTGTCCTGTTTTATTTAATTTTTATGAGTAGTTTATAGCCTGTCAGAAAAATGTGGAAGTGTGTTGGCATTACAGCTGAAGATATCATTACGAGTGAGAAAATGCTCAAGGCTTTTTCAAAGTGGGTGCTGAACCATATATTTCCTTTCTTTGACTCCAGGGGATGCTGGTAGCTACCCCAAACATAGAGGTATTTTGGGGTCAAATGGTACAGTGGTGGCCCCTTAGGATTTCCAGGCAAGCACACTGAATGACTCACTTCTGGAAACGAATCAGGATGATGATGATGATAAAGTATGGGAACAGTGACAACAACCTAAAAAAGATGCTGAGTAATTGGATTCTAGGTAGCTCTAGATTTGGCTGAGCTGACAGGTTTAACTCACTAAGCTTTGGTATTGATAATGACAGGAAACTTGAGATGCTTTTAGAAATCTGTTTCAGTTAAGATATGTGACTGTTTCTGGAACCTGAGGAAAGTTTACTGGGTCACACCATTCTTCTTTCAACATGATAAGATTGATATGAGTGGTTTTGCATTCCTAACAGATAATTACTTTGAATACTGAGAAAGCCAAAATTCCTTGGTTGAAGTGCTCTTTGATATGTTCCTTTTTTTTTTTAATGTATGTTGTATATGTATGTGTAGATATACACATTCAACACCAATGCCTCTTTTTTCTTATTTCTTTGATTATCTGGGGTTTTGCAATCAAACTAAGCAGAGTTTGGGGACCCTCGGGGCGGCATCTTTCAGTTGCCCGTCAGGCTACGTTGCAAAACAATCAATCTTGCTCTTGCACTCACTTGGCGGAAGTGCCACGACACAAATTGTGCAGTGCTTTGCTCTTGCCATGAAGCCTGGGTGACAAAAGTTTTTACAAGAAGCTGACTGTATTTGGGGTTATGAATATGCAATGACTCTCATTAGTATCGAAGCGGCAGAGCAGGGGCTGACATCCACCGCCACTTTGAGTTGCTGCAGAATCAGCTAATGAATTGTCTTGCTCTTTCGCACACACAGTCTGCTTTTGTGGCTCCTAACTTCCAAGGGGAGTTGCCCAGTTTGAGAAGACCATTGACTGCAGAAACTGTCAAGAACTGCTCTTGATTTATGAAATGATGTTTAGATGGTGATTAAATTGTCAAAACAGTAAAGTACTAATCTTTGCATAAAATAATACCATGAATAGGAAAATTTAGAAAGAGCCACAAAAATGTATATATGTGCTTATATTCACCACTGTGTATAGATCTGCTTTCTGTCCTGAGTTATTGTACATCGTGTGTGTCTATATAGAGATGAAATTATTCTGGCATACCGTCATTTGTCTATTATCCTTCTAAATAGAACAAACAGAGATGATAGAAAATTCCCAAAATGAAGAAGGTTGAAACACAAAGCTATTCCATCAACCCTTTACCATATTCTTTCCTTTTTATTCTTGGGTCTCTGCCAAAAATTTTGCAGCTCATACACATACCATCTTTCATGAATATGTTACTGATAAGGATATAGGGATATGTTTCTAGCCACTGATTAAGATATCTGAGCTGATTTGCAGTGTGTAAAAAGATACAAAAATGCTCAGAAACCATTTAGAATGAACCCTTTGTAAACAGGAACTATTAAACGTGTTTTTACACACCCTTCCTCCTTTGAAATTCTTTTCAACTAAAAGAGAATTTCTTGGCTTGTTGCAGATTGTAAAGGATGAACTGAATAGAAGTGGAGAATACATGCTAAAAGGTAAGGGATATGTTGTAAGAGGTTCACATCAGGCAGAAAACAAAGGGAAAGCCCCTGAATTAAGGTGCTTGTTCCTCAGTCATTTATTTAATTTACAATAGCAAGACATTCCTTGCAAGGAAGCAGATATATGTTATTTTTGTAGAAATTTAGATGGTAGTATTATTGTAATTATCACATCTGTTGATCCATCGCTAGAAATAAGACAAAAACTAGAGCCCAAGAACATATCCTTATAAGTACCAAGAATGAGCCTAGTTTATAATAAATGCAGTCTGACAAAAGTGGCTCAAACGTCATACATCAAACACTTGTTACCTCTGCTGGCTTTAGTGACTGCACATGGCTAAGAACAAATCAGTGATAAAATATCAAGAAAGATGAAACCAGTCTTGGCCTTTGCAAAGACCATCACTCATTCTACAGAGCTGTAATATTTGTTCAAGTGATCCTTGGCTTCCTGTTTAATGGGCATAATACACCTTCCACTCCTAGACCAAAGCCACCAAGGAAAACATTTTCCTATTTTTTTCCCCCAAATTGGATACATTTCAGAGAGGAACATTCATATCTGACTACATAACAGACTCCTAAATTTGCATTTTCATTGCATTGAATTGTCTGCATAGGGTTAAAAAATTGTAAATATGTATCTAATTAGAAGTAAAATACCTGTGGGGTCATAAGAAATTTCTGGTTTCCCCATGATGTTTTTCTAAGTATCTAAACATTTTTTATTATAAGAAAAAGGTCTGCCTGTGTACCTCAAAATAAAATATTGAAGTCATGGGGAATACACTCAGATTTTAAAATATGAAAGTGGAAACAGATCAGCTAAAATATTATATCCAAGTGATAAAGAATTCTAATTTAATGAGAGTATTAAGCAATATCTGTTATTATGAGAATGAGAATCACATTTTAAATGAAAACAGTTTTAATTGCAATTTTAATGGTTTTGATTTGGCTTTGTATTAAATGTCTACATCCTAGACTTCATGACCATTGTGAAAATATTTATGAGAGGTTTATCTAAATACATTTTTGTGTTTTTTACTTTTATCAACCATTGGAATCTAGTGAAATAAAATGCAAAGAACTTGTATTTTTTAGTGCTTTGCTGATAGTCACTTATTGCACAGTCCTTTCTATATACAACCACAATACAATAATAATATAGGTAAGGCAATATGTTATATTGTTTCTATTCAAATTATGTTAAACTGTCCTGCTATAATCCTATAATAAAATTTAGACATTTGGAAGAAACAGCAAATACATATTGATTTAAGGAATTATTTGATTCCTCTGTCTGCACTCTACAGTATACATACCCATAATTAGTAAGCTGACATAATTTTATGAAGTCAACCTAGAATTGAAGTATCTGTAGAAGACCCAATCACCAGGAAATTTATTATACTTGTGTGTGGTCTCTCCTTGCATGTACACATGTGTTCTTTGTTTCTCTCTGTCTCTCTATTCTCTCTCTCCCCTTTCTCCCCCCTCCCCCTTCCCCACCCCTCTTTCTTCTTTCACAATGAGAAGCAGAAATGAGAGGAGGTCAGCCTTTGATGAGTTTGTCTACAATTTGGCAGACAAAAGCTACTTTAATTTGAGTATCTATGTTTGGTTTTTATGGTTTAATTCCTTTTGATTTTGATTGACATGTATATGAGGTGTACCATAATATTTTTGGTCTTTAAGGTCTCTGAAGGTCTTGATCTATATTTGAGTAGACCATGGAGTTTACCAGTTGCCAGTGCTATTTACGTATTCCTTGTGGGTCATAAATTATTGAGTATAATCTGGGTGCTGGGAGTAGGGAGATGTGGAATAGGGAAATGCAGTGAGAAGAATCCTGGATATCAGGAAGTTTACAGTTTACCTAGGGTGAAAGATGACAGGGGAGATAACGTAGATTTATTTACAGTGCTAGATAGCAACAAATGTGCATTGATCTGTGTGCCATAAGGACAGAAGTGTTTCAGAATTGCAATTGGGATGTGAGAATAATCCCAGGAGGGACAACTTCTTATAAGGAGGTAAATTCCAACTTGGATTATGGAAGTTTAAAGAGTTTATTAAAGTTTGTTAAATTTCACTTTACTTTGAAACTGGATTTCCTGTGTCCAAAATTCACTTTATATTGATTTCAATGCTAACATTTCCTTTAGAAGTGATACAATTTGAAGTTTAGAATTGTATGCTTGTAATTTTTTTTCTTTCTCATTTAACAGATTGTATCCTTAGGTATGGATAAAAAAAAAGTCTTGGTTATCACAACTCTCCCTTTAAATATAAAAGGAAAACCAGTAAGGGAATATGTATTAAAAAGATTAGAGCAGCATTATTTTAAACAGTCTCCTTCCTTCCTTAACTATCTCACCAGTAGTCTTACTTAAGTGTTTATGTAAATGTTGATTACATATTGATGCCCAGCAAAATTATGCAAAGATTTCTAAGTTCAGCATCACCAGAAATTTTCATTGTATCCCCTGAGGGTAAGGGGGCACTTTATTCCCTGATTGGGTCACTGAAAACTGATATAACTTTTTAATTACTGGCTACAGGCTTGGTTGGCTCTTTTTAAAATTGTGAAGTTGTTTAACTACTACTCATTAATTTCACCCTCTTCTACCATTCTTCTTTTCTCTCTCTGGTTCTGATAAAGGTTTGTGGTTACTCCCTCCTAGGTAATTTGTTTTTACAATAGAAAACTTAGGTTTGATGTGTACTCAGTGTGGATGGCAAACTCTGTGCTGGGCACTTCACATATTTCTGCAACACAGATAATGCAATGTAGGTGAAAAAAATGGGGTAAAGATAAATTGTTAGGATCACACAAGTGTCTATGTTTCAAGTCCTGGTGTTTTAGACTCCAAAGCCTATGTTTTTGCACTACAGGAAAGCTTTTTAAGATGCAGAATAATCTACACTGAAGTTTAGGCTGTGTGCCAGTCCTACAGGAAAAATGCTTTTTGGCTTGAGCATTGCCGTGGTGCCCTTCAAATTAGATGAGGTGGATCTAATTAGTCCTACTAACTCATAAGATCAGTTTTGTATAGTTGCATCTTAATCTTTTAAATGTAGGCTTATTTGAGGGAGACTTTAATCTTTGTTTTGAATTTATTAAATTCAATTCAATTTAGTGAACATTTATTGAATGCATGTTCTTTGCCAGGCACTGTGCTAGATGCTGCTGGTACAAAGACAGTCTATTTAGGGAGACATTATAAATAACTATAACACAATTCACTGAATGCTATAGCAGAAACATATGCAAGGAATCATGGGTATATGAGGGAATAATTAGAGGGAAGATGTTAAGGAGTGCTATATTTGAGAATGACTTTGAAGGTCAAGAGATCAGAATTTGCAGGACAGTGGAGGTTGATGATTCATTTTAGGTGATGGCAAAAGCATGAGGCCATTCATGAATATGCATGGCACATTTGTGATAGGGACAGCATGGTAGATTGTAGCAATAGTCACAAATTCTTTCCTGTATATAACTCCTATAGTGTGATATTGAAACTCTTCCATTAAGATGTTGAGTCAGTTTCCCCTATTACTGAATTTGGGTTGCCCATATGACTTGCTTTGTCCAATGGCCATTAGCACATATGAGATCACCAGAGTTTTGAAATGTATTTATACCTTGAGGTCTGTACTTGGATTTTGAGAGCATATTGTGAATGAGCCCGGGTTATCCTGCTGTAAGGTTAAGGGGCCACCTGCAGGAAAACAGAGACTCTGGTCAACAATATGTGAACTCATAGTTACCAGCTGATCTAGCACTTGACCACAGATACATGGGCTAGTCCTTGTGTCCTTGGAAAATCTCTTTTGAGAATGACTCAGCTGATATGCACAGTTATGAACTCAACAAAATATTGTTTTAAGCACTAGGTTTGGGTGTTTTATTATGCAGCATAGCTGATACTCAAAGGGCTTGAGTAAAGTGCAGGGACTGTGGAAAGAAGTGTCTGGAATGAAGAAGTTGTATAACATTTGCAATATTACATTAAGAAGTTTGGACCTATAGTGTAGGACCAAGCTTCCTAAACATTCACTGATTAACTTACCACTTTGATCTTTTTAAAAATATCTGTATTCTATCAAAATTAGATTATTTTTTTACTTATATCATCTGATTTTTATGTCAAAATATATTTTAAAGCAAATATAGCTTATGATCCAGTTTGATGTGTTAATTCTACTTTCTAAGCTTATTAAAATATGTGGATATTTTAGAAACTTCTTTGTGTTCTAGCAAAAATTATCTTGTATGAATGCTACATTCTGAGACTTCCTCCTTTTATTAGTAGGAATCATAAATTTGTGGAGAATAATTTGCTATAACTTTAGGTAGGGAGGAGTAAAAAGTCCACTGGACAGATTATGGCACATAGTAGGCCCACTTAAGATGCATTCCTATGGAAGAAGAGAAATAGCTTTGAGATAGATTTTATGTATGTGGAGTGGAGCTAGGTAGTATACAGTATTCATTGATTGGATACTATTAAGAAAGGAGAGAGAGAAAACATATAATTGATCTGATATTGCATTTGTGGAGTTTGAGTTATTAGGTAGTCTGAAAACAAGAGTCCACTAGGTATTTGCATGCCTATTAGGTCTGGGCTTAAAATATCTTTGAAGTCATCAGCATGTGGGTGAAAGTCATAAGTGTAGATAGTATTATCAAAGAAAAGTGTTTTAAGTACAGAGATCTTTGGCTTTTTCTTTTTTTATTCCAAAACTCGTGTGGGGTATGATTTATACCAACTGGAAATAGTGAGTGGTTCATATCACTGTGATTCGCAAATGGGGATGGAAGAATCTATGTCATTTGGAAGAATGATCCTTAGATGATTTTGGTATACTACCCTTCACTCCTCATTGGTTTCAAATAAAATGGGGGCAAGACTAAGGAAGAAAATTAGTAGAAAGCGACAGAGTGGTCCTCGTGGCAGATATCTCTCGTAGATAAAGAGAACTTTTAAGGTGAAGGGGTGCGTCATGGTACTGAATTCTACTGAGAAATTCAGTAGTATGAGGTTTATTCTTTAATCAAAGACTGGCTCATCAAACTCTAGTACTTGGCATATAATAGAAGCACAGTAAATGTTTGCATGAAAGATTTATGTAGAACTGTTTTCTGTTTGGAGTGTTTCAAACTGAAAACAGTTCTATGAAAATCAGGCTCTGTGAACCTTAAATATTCAAGTCAAACAGGATTTGTAATTAAAATCAGTATGAGTTTCAAAATTTTGTTTCACTGTTCATGGCCACTGTCTTAGAAGGGTGCTCAATTGAGCCCTTTAGACCTGATCTCAGTGCAAAACAGTGTTTTGAGTCTGTTTTCAGGAAATACTATCAGCTAACATTCTTATTATGAGCACTCTACATACCAGTCTCCTAACTTTTGCCTCCCATGGTTCTCAGGCAAGTCATTTGCCTTAGGAATATTTGGGTTGATGGCATGCATATCTTTGACTGGTAGCAATGAAATGCCATCAGCCTATCTGGTTCTTAGCTAATTTTGACACTCTTGTTAGCAGCAGCTTTTATTATTGCTATTTTTTAAAAAGATTTATTTATTTATGCATACAAGAGCTGGGGTACAGGCCAGAGTCACAGGAGGTGAGAGGATTCACCAGACAGAGTGGGGAGCAGAACAGGCAGACTGACTGACACACACTGCAGAGGTGGAGCAGTGGGCGAGGCAGGAGAGGTCTGCTGTGCCATGTGGGTCCCCTCCCTGGCCAGGGATAGAACTCATCCTGCAGTGTGGCGGATGCTTCAGATGCTTAGTAGTGCTACTCTCAACCTGCTGCACCACCAGGGAGGCCCCTTTTATTATTGCTATTATTTTTTAATTGAATAAATTTCTACCAGGTCTTGCCTGCAGCTAAGGAAAGACCACAGATCAGGACTGTGGTTTCCTTAGACTGTGATTTGGTGCCTGTGCATCTCACACAGAGCATGCTTAGCAACACACACTGGTTTAACATCTGGCATTCATGACTCCAGTGAGATTGGCTTTCCCTAAATGTGCCCTGAAAGCATCCCTGCTGTGCTCCTTCTGTCCAAGTATAAACATATCACAGGAAACAAACAAGTAAAGACCAACTTTTCTGGAAGGAATCAAGAGACCCCCTCATCTAAGTGGAAACCTGGGTTTTGGTGGCCGGTTTAAGGAAATTTGACAAACCATTTGGGTAGAGGCTGTTGTCTTATACACGTGGCATCTTAGTTCTTTCTTCAAATTCCCCAAGTGCTGTCCGGAGCCCCTTTTTAAGTCATGCAGCTGAGGAAAATTGCTTCAGGACCTTTAAAATGTGAAAATAAGGGTTGTCTTTCATTGTAGATTCATTAGTGCAGCTGGATTTAGTTATTTACAGTTGGATATTTGGCACTGTATTTACTGAACTAGGGGACTCATTTTAAAATAATCGAAGCAGTATAAAGCTAAACCTATAAATAATTCAATACATTCATTTCCACTTGTTTTAATAGGAAGATAAAAATATTATAATTAAAGAAAATAGTTACATGACATGGAAGAGTTAAAACACCCAAACAAAAGAGGTAAGCCTTTTCCCTTGCTACTTACTGTCTTCCCAATTCCTTTTCTGTTCCTGCCTAATGAATGCATTTTAAGTTATTCATATGCTCGCTCTCCTTGCTCTGTCATCCTACTACTACAGATAGCAGCTCAGCCCCTCTTTCAGATCCACTTCAAGGAAACACAGACTTGAAAACTCTCCCCCATGGTTTTGTCTGAACTGGCTGCCGTTCTGCAGCACACGCTGGATCCAATTGCTAGAGTGGGGGAACCAGAGGGGTGAGCTAGTGCCAGAGCGAGCACTTAGCCTGTTGAGTAGGGCTGGCCTGCATGAAAGCATGTAGGTGAGCCAGAAACTAATGGGAAAAATAGGAGGTCGTCGCTAATTTTGATATGAGGAAATTTGAAAGGTTCTTCTGCATGCCAGAGTATTTGAATATTTGGCAAACAGCTGGCTGGGCTCTGGGAGAGCGCCTCTTGATTCGCCTTGTCAGATGTTCAAAGATAAAATGAGGCAGCCGGCATGCCAGCACATAGCTCATAGCCTTGCAGTCAGTTTTGAATTTAGATTTGAATTGTGATATCAGTGTCATGGTGGCACATGCTTTGAGAAAGTACTTACAAAGAATAATTGAAAGATTCAGTGTGAAGCTTCTGAAAGTCATAATTTAAAGTTCCAGAGCCTCCATATTACTCTCACCATTAAAATTTAAAGTGACAGAAGCCCAATTATGTATGGTTATTTTCTTAAATAAAATCGTATTTCTACCCCAAGTGAAAGATTCATCGCTGCCCACTAATCTCTGTCAGAAGAACCAATCTTGGTCACATCCAAGGTCACAGCAAAGATGGTTTGTTTTATCCTGGGGACAAAGAAGCAGCATTAGGGAAGCAGAGCAGGAAGGCCTCTTGGAGGAGCTGGACTTGCAGGAGGCTGATTTGCATGATAATCACCATTATGGATCCTCTCTGGTGCCAGCCTCCACACTTAACCAAATGCAGAATAACTTTAATAGCAGCTGAGAAGCCCGACTAGAGGCTGTAGCACACATTTTGCAAAACCTGAATGACGTCAAAAACTCCTAGTTAAGAGGGGGCAGCTGGTTATAAAGCTAAACCACACGAGGAATGGAGACTTGGAACACAACTTTAAAACCTGATAACGGATGTAACTTTGGGGCCTGTTGAAAGATAGGAAGCCCGTTCCTCTTTTTTAACTCCCAGAAATCTGTTTACCAGAAGAATCTGTTTACCAGAAGGATGTCTGTAGTCATTGAAACCATGACATGAAAATGGAGTAGTGGAAATACAGAAATTCTGCATTTCCACTGCAGAAAGTTTAGTCTTTATCAGTTAAAAGTATGGAGCCAGACTTTAAAAGCATGAATCCACCAATTTCTTTGGTCTGTTTGATGTTATTTTGTACTGCTTTTGACTTGGGGAATATGGTATTATGGTAGCCAGAAATGCAATGAAAAATTGCACAGGGCCAGTCAAGCTTAAACTGCTATTATTTATGAAAATCTTTATTTCTTAGGGGTCCCAGTGACAAGGGAGCATATGAATCAACCAATATGATACATGATGTTGAATGATATAGAGAGTATGTGTATACATCAATACTAATCCAAGAGAAGTCTTATAAATAATAAATCACATAATTTCTCAAATATTTCACAGTATGATAAAACATTTACAAGAAGGTCTTAGTTCTGCTGAATTTTGTAATGACTTTAACACAGCTGACTCTTCGGCTATTTGCAAGTTTAATTTTTGTTGTCTGGCTTTATCTCTTGGATCTCTTTACCCTGTTATAAAACTGATCTCATGAACTCAACTTCCTTTCCTTCAGCCCTGCCTTAAATCACTCAGCTTTTCCTATCCCTCCTCTTTAATTCACGTCTCAGTAAGACACATCTACCTTCACTATGTCCATGGTGCCATCACTCTGCTTAGATTCTTGCTGTGGATTATTTTGTCTTTTCTATTTTCCATCTTGGCTATTTTGTTGGCCTGTCCTTACAAAAATAAAAACAAACCCTTTCCACAATTCCTTACTCTGTGTCCTTTCTTTCAATTCTCCCTGACTTGTCTGCTTTCTTGTTTCTTTCTTCTCATCACTCACGTTTTAACCTGTTGCAGTCTAGATTTAGCCACCACTAATGTTACTTTCTCAAAGATTATATTCCTACTTGAAAGGCCACTTTTCTCTCTCAGCCTTAGAGGGAGAATGATTTCCCTAATTGGAGTGAATAAATGGACCAGCTCAGCTTACTACCACATTTCTACCTGGAGAAGTCCTGCTTGCTGCAGATGGTCTGCATCCTGCCTGAGGCTAGCAGGCTGCCCAGCCCAGTACAGCCTGGTTTGTAGTTTAGACAGTCAAGCTTGTTTTGGTTGAACTATCTTCTGCAACCCAGACTTAATCAGGTTATGTTCTAGCTTCTTGCCTAAGTATATACAATAGAGTGTACAGATCTTCTCAATCTCTTCTTCCAGAGGTTTGGTGCCCTTCTCATTCTCTCCCTACCTTGTCAGGTTCCAGTAAGAAGGTGGCAATCTAGAAACCAGGAAGCAGGCCCTTACCAAGAAGCAAATCTGCCAACACCTTGATCTTGGCCTTTCCAGCCTTCAAAACTGTGAGGAAGAAATATCTGTTGTTTAAACCAGTCTATGGTATTTTGTTATAACAGCCTGAGCTTATTAATTCTTCCTGATTTTTTCTACACATATGCAAATTTTTGTATGTATAAGTACATAATAGAAATTTTTTATCACATAACAGAAATATATATAGCTATATATTTATACTTGTATCTAAGACAGATATTTTTGTTTCATATAATCTCTTCATATATACATATAGTATTTATATATGTATATATACACAGTTGTGTTTTTTCCAAAAACTATAACACACTATACATTTTGTTCTACATCTTCCCTTTTTTCACAGAACACATTTTCATATCGCATTTCATGTCAGACTACCTTAATTAATTTTAATGCCTGCACGGTGTTCTGTGATATGGGTGGTCTGTAACCATTCTTCAACTGATGACCATTTTGATCATTTCATATTTTTGCAATTACAAGTAATACTACAGGGTGCTCCCTGGTGGCACAGTCGGTTAAGCAAGGCACTATGAAGCAAACTATAGCCACTGCAGCATGAGTTTGATCCCTGTGCCAGCTGGGAAGCTGACCCACATGGCTGGTGCAGCAGAGCTCTCCTGCCTCGCCCACTGTTCCCCTCAGTAGTTGTTTCTGTCAGTCTACCTATTCTGCTCCCTGCTCTGTCTGGCAGATTCTCTCACCACCCCCACACCTCTGGCCTATACCCCAGTGCTTGTATGCATAAATAAATTAATCTTTAAAAAGAAACAAGTAATACTACAATGAACATGGATGTGCTTTTATTTTAGTAATCTTGTGCTGCTATTTCTCTAGGAGAGACTCTTACAATGCAATTGCTGGGTCATCTCACAATATTTAATTTATTAATAACAGGCATTCATAGGAAGTCTTCATGGGAAAGACTGAGATCTGAGTTCTTTTCATACTTCTGGAGAACTCTGTTTTTCTAATTCTGACTTTGCAAAGTTCAGATAATGAGAGTGCATACTCTTTTTCAGTAATACCATTTGATGACTTGAAATCTGGATGAACATGAAAGAAATGGTAATTACAATGCTTTGGCCAAGTGAGTCGAAAGATTGAGTCCTAAGGTAGTACTTTGGTGAGCTGGTTTGCAAACTGATTGAGCAACATAAGATATGGGATTATCAGAGTTATGGCAATCTTGACATTTGGATCATGTTGTATTCATGTAATAGGAAAGTTAATCTCTTTATATTTCATGTAGAGTAGCAATGGGGGATGAGTTCATTGGGCATCCAAGACTGCAAAACTCTCCTTCAAGATGGCCCTTTAAATCTTTACTTTGTCACCAGGGGGCAGGTGACCTATTGAGTGTAGCCAGACTACAAATGACCTTAAATTTTGTTCTACCTCCTACCCCATACCAGGCCTGAAAGAAAAATTGATCGCCCTTCTTCTGGTTAGGTTTGCTTTTGTCCCATAACTGTTTCTCTTGCAGAGAGGCACATGGCAGCTCATTTATAAGGAGAGGAAAAGGGAATATTATGATGCAACATGCCAGGGCTGTGGGGTCCTGACTACTTTAGGTAACCTGCTCAAAAGCAGGATGATTTGCTTGGAATATTTGCATCACTGATGACTTGTGTGGGGACATCCTGTGCATCATGGAATTGGCTCTTGGGGGAGATATGTACTCAATGGTCATGTGTACATTTCTCCCACTCAGGGTGCACACAGAAGCATGTCTTCATTAGAAACAAATGCAGCATGAGTAGCAGAGATGTAATGCCCAGAATAACCATGTTAAACAGCCAGGAATTTTCACAAATGTGCATATTTATACAGCATTGCGGAAAGGCGCAGGCAGCCTGGCCATGTTAGATCATTTCGCTGCTCACCAAGCAGATTTAAAATGGACTTTTAATTATTATTGCCGATTTGCTATGGCTATATTCCTTAATATGAACATCCGATTAGGATTAATTTTCTTTAATTGATGAATAGAGCACTTAAACTTGTAGTGTTGAATTTGTTGTTACATATTGGCATATGGACTGTGTGGTTGTATCGGCATATGTTATGGATTATGACTTTTTGCTGGAGTACACATTCAGGCCCTTCTTATCTGTTTTAGTTTTGAGGTCACCGTTCTTCCTTCACCTTTGTGTGGCTTTTTAGATTTGTTAATGGAGATAGAGCAGGGCTAAGTGACTATTAAACTCTTTTCTATATACAGTAAGACCCATTAACATGGACCTCACTAAATTTGGAATTTATGATAATGAGGGCAGGGCCTGGGTTAAAGTTTCCTTTTGTATTGTCTCAGTAGGAATGCTTTGCTGAGCTAATAAATAGTATAAATACAGTTACAGGAAAGGGGAAACACTTTTTCCTTTAAAGGCAGTCATTTCAAGCATTTTAGATAAAGGCTCAGAGAGGTAGCGCACACAGCCAGAGGTAGAGAACACAAACAGTGCTGCTTAATAGCTATGTGACCTTACAAAAATGACTTTGCTTCTCTGAGCATCTTTTCCCTCATCTTAAAATCGAGCAAGTTATCTAATTTGTGGCATTGCTGTGAGAGTTAGATTTAATGTGTAAGAAGTACCTGGTGTGTAGTAGGCACTTCATAAATGGCAGACTCTTATTACCTATCTGAAATAATTGAGCTAATTTCAAACAGTTCAAGCATTTTTTTACTAAAGCAGAGTTCTCAGCATTTTAATTTTATTAACCTAATTTAAGACATTGCTTTATTATCACTATAATTGTTACTGCTGAAGGAAAACCCAGAAGTTTGGTGTGATGGTAAAAATTATGAGCTAACTCATGTCACTCATTAGCTATGATGCCTCAGGACATTACCTAATATCTTCAGGGTTTGCTTTGTAATTCATAAAAATGAGATGATGATACCTGTTCCAGGTTTTTATGAGAACTAAATGAGATAATACATGTAAAGTGTTCAGCTCAGTGATTTCCATGTAACAAACTCTCAAATGCCTGCTATTGCTCTTGCCATGATGTTTTTGTCAATAGTTCATAGTTAATTTACACTGGTCTTCACTCAATATTTCCTCTAAAGATTTTATTTATGCATGCAAGAGCTAGGGTATAAGCCAGAAGTGTGTGTGTGTGTGTGTGTGTGTGTGTGTGTGAGAGAGAGAGAGAGGATTCATCAGAGACAGAGTGGCAAACAGAACAGGCATATCAACCAAAACACACTGCTGAGGGGAGTAGCGCGAAGGGCAGGAGAGGTCAGCTGTGCCATGTGCATCACCTCCCTGACTGAGGGAGTGGGATTGAACTTATGCTGCAGTGGCTGCAGTTTGCTTCTTAGTGCAGTGCTCAACCCATTGTGCCACCAGGGAGGCCCCTCAATTAATAAGTTTTACTCCAGAAATATCTGGAGTAAAATCTTCATTCTAGATGAACTTTTAAAAACATAAGTAAAAACTTACAGAGAAGTAAAAAAATGAAAATGTAGATAAGTAGGGTGAAAGAGCAAAGAATATTTTAAAATTGGAAAACAGGCCTCAAGTTAAATTACTAATTAGTGAATTTTGTGCATGATATTTGCATTTTCTATGAAAGATCTTTATATTAGGCAGAGAGAAATGCACATATGTATATGCAGTAGAAATATGTAAATTTGTATGTTGTAGAAAATAACCAGTTCATACTATTCACTAGAGAGAAAAGCAAGAAACCCATGTTCAACTTCTCATCACAATTCTTGTTTCCCCTTATGTTTCATGGACTGTTTGGGTGTGAAATGTAAGTGCCATAATGTCCTGTATAGAGACTATAATCTACCCTCCCCTTAATGACAGACTTACACAGTTTGTCAGAATCCATCACCTCAGCAGATCAGACTGAATTACTTTGCTGACTGGCAAATGGGTGCCACTTGTGTTGAAATGAAAGCAGCCGAGGTGTTTGTGTTTATTAAGTGCTTTTCAATAGGCGAAATATGTTTTCTGAAAACTCTTATCCAGGCTATTTTTGTAGAAGCAAGAAAGGCCCATCTTCCTTTGGGAAAACATAAGATTATTTTTCTTGAGATTCTGAACTATTACAATGCAAATTCACAACCATAAATGTGCTATAAATATCAGTTTTGTTTTGTTTTTCTGCATTATGTGCCTGCACAGTGGAACCTTATAATAACAATGAGGGGACAGAACCAATACTGTTGGGGCTATGCGCCTTTGACTTTCCAGAAACTCAAGTAGATTTCTAAAAGTAAGTCCACTATATTAAGTTGATAACCAATGGCTTCACATGTGAGAATTTTCATATAAATGAATTCATAAGTCTGAGAAGAAAAGGCTTTTTAAAAAGAGTTATTTATTTATGCATACAAGAGCTGGGGTACAGAACAGAAGTGTATAGTGAGTGAGAGGATTCACCAGAGACAGAGTGGGGAGCAGAACAGGAGGATCGACTGAAATACACTGTTGAGAGGAGCAACAGGTGAGACAGAAGAGAGGTCTGCTGTGCCATGTGGTTTATCTCCCTGGCTTGGGATTGAATTGGTGCTGCAGTGGCTACTGATAGCTTCATAGTGCTAAGACTTAACCCCCTGTGCTACCAGGGAGGGCCAGAAAGACTTTTTTTCTTAAGTAGTTTATTTTTTATTTGTGGTGACATTAGGATTCTCTCCATCTGATACCTGCCACCGAATCACCGAAAGCCCACCACTGTAGCCCATTGTGCTTCCTTTACTCTTGGCTCCTACCCCGCTTTCCTCAGACACTCATGTTTCAGTTCTTTAGTCAGTTTTCAAGGGATAGCTTTTGGTTGTTTTTTCCTAATTCTTGACTTGGTTTCTGTATATTTATTTTATTTGACATCATCTTGTATTTATCTTTCTTCTTCTGACTTAGTTCACTTAGCTTATCTCTTCGAACTCCATGTTGCTGCAAACAACATGTGTTTATATTTTTGATAGCTAACTAGTATTTCATTGTGTGTGTGTGTACACATATTTTTATAATCCATTCATCTGTTTTTGGGCAGTTTGACTGTTGTAAACAGTGCTGCAATGACCATAGGAATGTAGGTTTTCTTTTGAATTAGTGTTTTTGTAGTCTTTGAGTAAATACTAAGGAGTAGAATTGCTGGATCATACGGTAGATCCATTTGAAATTCAAGAATAGACTTTTTTATTAGATCATTTTTTCTAAGATTTGGGCTGGAAAATGTGATCACTATAATGCTCACTATGTTGCTTAGTTATATTGGACATATCTAATAATTAGTTGTTAAGGTATGGCATTTGTCTAGATTTGGCATACCAACAGGAACAGCAATCATAACTAATTTTTTTGAAAGCTTATTATATGCAAACAGTATGCTAGAAACTGTAATAGAAAACAAACCCAAAATAGATATGGTCACATGTTGCTAGTCATGATGTTAATAACAATTCTACGAAGTAGTACAGAGAAACACATTTATAGAACTTTACTAATTTGTCCAAGGTAGATGGAGAGTAAATGGCAGATCTGGAATTATCGTGCCATATTTGTTACAGCAGCTAACCTAGATCTTGGTAAAGAGACTACAAAATATAGTGACTTAAACAAGATATAACTTCCTGGAGCTGCCATATCAGCTTGAAACTGCTTATACTTAAACTGTTGAGTAAGGAAGAAGTAAATGCCTGTCTTATTGCTCTTCTTCCCTGAGTAATGACATAATTCATATGTCTGAAGATACATACATAAACTTTCTCCTTAAAGAAATTCTCTTGAAGTGTCACTCTTAACTTATTCATAACCTAATAGCCGTAGCTAGCTTCCAGGAAGGTCTGAAATATAGTTTTGTGGTCATATACTTCTCAAAATTCAGGAATTTCTAAAGGAAAATGGAGGTGAATGAATATGGTGGTGGGGGGGGATTGACAGTAATGGAATGAAGTGAGGATAAATTAAGAAATGACCGAGTGAATGAATGAATAAAAATAGATATCATAAAAACACAATAATGTTAAAATTTGTCTAGGCTATAAGAGGGACTTTCTCTAGGGAAATCTCAACACAGGTTGCCAGGGAAATGAGGAAGTAAAGACAGGGGACTGTTGGGAAGCGTTCACAGAAAGGGGTGGCTAGGAGGAGGTTTGGGCAATTAAAATGTAGAAAGCAAGTGAGAGTCACAGTTAGGAATGATGGTTTCATGGCAGTGGACAATCTGATCCCAGCTGGGTCCCAGCTAGCAGCTTGAGTCCTGAACAGAATATGGGAAAGATTGTATCAGTGTCCTAGTCAAGTAGATTTAGATTCAGGACAAGGCAGAGTATCATGGGCAATGGGAAAACTAGTCAGAGAGAATCCAGTTCTGAAGATTGAGCCACTATGTCTGGAGTTAGTAGGGAAACAGGGAGAAATGATGATGAAGCAGTATAGAAAGAAGTCAGTGCAATTCAGGGCCTGTGTGGCCATTAGAGGAATTTCAGTCTTACTCCTTGGTGGGCTCAGGTTGCTTCGTTCTTTCCTGCCTGATGAGGATGGGCTGAAGGGCACAGCTGCATTGAACCTACTAAGTGGAGATTTGAGGAGCCCTAACTCAGGAATCTTGGACTGAATGGCTGGAGTGGAGGCCCACTGGAAGTCACATCCCTGGGAAGGAGTGAGACTTCCGTAGAGGAGATCTAGGCTTAATTAGGAGGCTGTCGTGTTCCAGGCTGAAGAGAACAAGGCCTGACAAGGGGGTGGAGAGTGTCATTAGAAATTCAGAAGAAAAGGGCGCTAAAAAAGACATTTCAAATTAAGAAGTAACAGTTTGATATAATGGTGAGAGAAAGAAGTAACTAAAATGATTCCAGGTGGATTTTAAATGCTCATCTGGTATGACATTTTCACTCATGAACTGAAGGTTGTTTTAAGCACACACCCAATCACTTTTAGCCTATTATTTAAAAACCTAAGTAAATAAAGTAAATTAGTAAATAAGTGTGTAAAAGTGAAGGTCACTTGTGTGATCATTAGCTTTACAATTCACTGCTGGGTCTGCAGTGGGATATTTCAGAGAGAAAATAGCCCTCAAGCATATGAGTTAATAAAAATGTTTCTTGTAAAGATGTCTATCTTTCCTGGTCTAAGCTAGTGCTACTAATGTGACTAACAAACCTGGATACTTCCATGCTGGACTCTTGGCGCCTTTGCCACTGTAACTAATTTTGTAGTGCTCATGTGTGCCTGTCTTTTACCTCCCTGGTTAGTTCAGAGACTTGGCTAAAAAATGTGTGCTCCTGCCCGGTCAACTTGCTTCACAATGGGCCTCCTTCTGTACCTGTTGTTTCCCAGTCATCTACTTTAATGCTACATGGTTTGGTCCACATATGGACTTTATTATTAATGAAGAAGTAAGAAAGACTCCAAACCTCAGGAGGGGCTGTCTTCCTCTTTATCAAGGCAAGGAAAGTAAATAAAGTCCTTCACCTGGGAAGAAAAATTCTTAAAAATACAAACAGATGAGGTATTTATCATTTCATAAGTCTTGGATCTGTGCTTGAGAATGGCGTGGACTTCAAAGTCATTCCTGAAAATAAGGCAAGAAAACTCTAAAGATCATTATTCACCATAAGAGATACTGGTTGTATGTTTGAAATGTGCTAAACAATTTTTGTGTAAAAATTGTTCACACAATAGTCATTGAGATCAACCATCGAGTGTCTGGAACATTGTCCTTAGAAAAACTTGGATTAATAATTGGTTTCCATTTTGTTCACAGATATACTGCTTCTACTGAGGTAGACTGAATACTTGCTAGGCTGAACACCTGCTTCAAATCATCTTACATGTTTTCTTGGTGGAAAAACAACCATTGAAGAATCATCTTTTTATTGTCAACCAGAAAGGAAACACATCGAGACATTAAGGGTGCCACAATGGCTGGAATGATACCAGTGTTTTACAAGCTTTGGCAAAAGAAGTTTCAAGACAATGTGCCTCACTAGTGAGAAATCAGAAGAGTGAATTCCTTTTTGTCTCAGCTGCTCCTTAAATCAATCTAACTCCAACAAATTAATGTGAATCGAAACATGCATTGCCTTTTCAACTTAATTGAGTGCTTACTAAGTGTGAATCACTACACAAAATAGGGAGGGAAAATGAGGGAGACAAATAAGATGTAATCCTTGCCTTCAATGAATTTACAATTAGCTTCAGGGCACATTTTCTTTTTTGTTCTTCTGCTCTTAATTAAATATATCTAACACAGGAAATAAATGAATGGCAAAGAATATTTAAGTATTTTAGCCCTTTTAATAAAAACCAAAACCAAAACATTGCCTAATGTGGACAACTCAGGACATCTTAATTATATTGTTTTTGGACTTCCAATAAGTAGGATTCATTTTATGCATTGCATAAATATTCAGTAGACTTGAGATACTAACATATTATCATTTGAGTTAATTTGAATTAAATTTTATTTTCCCCTTAGATATAGACTGTCAAAAATATTTTATGTTTATACATTTCTTGGTGAGTTTAAAGGTGAATTACATTGTTGTCATGATAGGTCTCTAACTTCTATAAACTCAGATTGCTATTCTGAATGAAACATTAATGTGGAGAAGGTAAAGATTTGAATCAAACTCGGGGTTATTGCCCTTGGATCCAACATAGGGTAGGGAATGCATCTGTACAAAAATATGGCTGAGTAGCTCTTTTAGTGTTCATTGTGTGGTCTTTATGTTCAATAATTTGAATGACCATACAGTTAAAAAAGTTATTTCTGATTTGAGAATAGGTCATGATTTTTCCAGTATTTCTGATGTTAAGACAATGATATGACTGTGGACACTAGATACTTTAGTGTCTGTGACACATTTTAGTATGTATGAGCCAACAATCAACATGTTTTTGTCTTGAGTAGTGTCCATCTGAATTGAAAATGTGCCAGGTTTTTTAACTTCATCAACAGACTTCTTAATTAAGCTGCCAATATATACTGTCAATAGCACTGTGTTCTGTTTGAGAAATGAGTTGTGTAAGTGTCGTTTCCTTCTTATTAAATAAACAGTGTTACTCCACTTAAATGGTTTTAAAGTGTTTTGTTCCCCCCTTCCCCATGGGAGTGATACTGCTCCTCAAAGAATTTGAGGAAAATTTTCATATTATCTCCTTTAGTTTCTAAAAACTTTTTGCTTCTCAGTAAGGATTAACTCTAATTTGACCAATAACTTTGGTTTTATGATTTGTCCTTAATAGGAAGACTTTCCCTACCTCCGGACTCCTGGGAATGATATTGGATATTTGTTATGTCACTTTCAGTTTGTGTCAAGTAGCGTCCAAGAAATCTGAGTTACAACCTGTATTGAACTAAATTGTAGATGCTTATTTTCTGCTTTGGGAGATTTTTGGATAGGACCATCTCTGTGTTCCTGGTGCCTAGCACATGGTAGTTATGTCTACAGTGAGAGATGCCTTCAGTAAGCATTTGGTGTAAAGTTGCTTTCTTTCATATATGATTCTTAAGTCTCCATGAAGGACAGAGGGGTCTTGCAAACAGAGTAACACCTTTATTGGTTTGTAGGGTATTATCAATATACTTAGAATGACTACATATCTCATGTATCGTCTATTCCACTGGGTTTTTTAATCGGTGTCTGAGATTCACGGGTTTAGTCCTATAATTTGTGCTAATATCCTCACTGCTAATATCCTCCCTGGCCCTTACCCAGTCTGCACAGGAGCAAGGCCTTGGAGGGGGTGCTCCACCTCTGTACTGGCTTGTCAATCAATAGAAGAGCAATTGTGCTATTCACTGGGGACTCACAATATGCCAGACACTGAGCTAAGTGCTTCACATGTGTCCTCCCACCTAATTATCTCATTTAAATCTCACAACCACCATTTGAGATAGGTATTTTCCACTGCAGAGATTTGTATCTCGCTTAACTTGCTGGGGTCTAAGTCTAACACTCTTATATTCCAGAGCCTAAACTATTAACCCCTACCCTCTGCTGCATCTAAGGAGAATTCCTAGTGCCTGGTGGTGGTGGTGGCAGTGGCAGACCAAATCTGGATGTAATCCAGATTCATTCCATTTAGTATTTCTGAACGGCAAACTGTCTTACAGATAAAACCCAGCAAATCATAGTTGTTTTGAGAAGGGGGGAGGGCAGAGCAACTGGGAGAAAGCAAAGTTGGAAACAGACCAATTCAAGTCAAACCTTTAGCCTTTACCTCATAATGCTTTTTTTTTAAACTTTCTTTTATTAACATGGACTGACACCATGTGATAAATCAAAGCCTGACGTAATTGACCCAGAATTGATCCCCAAATGTCTTTTGGGGGAACATGCTTTAACTCTGGTTGTTGATTCTGAAGAATAATTGCCACCCTAGAAAGGTAATTACATATGCCATTGTTTATACACATAATAGGCTCACAACGCATGTTCTGCACAGAGGAAAGAGAATCCTGCTTGCACATTAGGGGTGTGCTCTATACATTGTATCAGGGAGCCACAAATAGCACTTGAACTGCTCCCTTTTACTGCTGATTTCCCCGGTGTGCACGTGTGCGTGCGTGCGTGCGTGTGTGTGTTGGTGTGGTTCATAAGGAGGAGGTATGGAGAGGGAAGGGGTAGCCACAGAAGTCTATAGGACTGAAGTGGCCATGATTTGCTTTTCCTTAATTTTTTGGTTAATAAAAACATATTCTGGGTCTGATTCATTTCACTTAGTCTGGTAAAAAGACTGATTTCTTCCTGCATGGCATATGCTTATTAATGAGTTTTCATATTCATATTTCTTTCCGTCAAGGGCTATTTACATTGTGGAAATATAAAGTGAGAATCTTACTCCGCAGCATCCTCCTAAATGCCCTGGTTTTGACCACCCCTTTAAGTATATCAAATCGTCAGCTAAATTTTAATGGTAGCTAGTGCCTTTCCCCGCACTGTGCTTTCTGGTAAAGCATAAATGGAATTTAAACCACAAATGACCGATTAAAACATTACATGCCTTTTTCCTTTAACCATAGATAGTAGTTATCCTAAATAAATGCAACAAACAGGCTATTTTGTGGTAATCTAACCCTAGCAGTGTAATTTTTTTTAAAAATCAAAGTCCAGAAAACAAAATGTCATGACTTTTTGTAGTGCTGCACAATGAAAGAAATACATATGTATTCCAATATGGAACTCGGCATTGTTTGAGGCTGTAGCAAGTCACTCTGGGCTATTCTCTGCCACAGTGTCCAGCAAATTGCATGACCTGCTTGTTAGGCTTGACAACAGTGTTTTACCTAACAAAGGCCTCTGTAGCACCAAGCAGCAATGGAATGTCAGAATGAGCACATTTCACACACAGATGTGCAGCCATAATAGCCTATAAGAAGATGCATGTGGCAGGGAGCAAGGGTTGGGGGCTGGGTGCTTGGAGCAGTGTGTGAGTGTGCAGGGGGCGAGCAGGAGGGGGAGACCAACAGTTAGCATTAGGGACATGGCCCTACTGACCACATTTAATCAGGCCTCTGTAAACAATTCACCATTTTCATTGTTCTCTAAAAACTAATAAAGAGAAACAAGCACTTTTCATTCATCTTGAAGTAATTTTCTGTCAGGTTGGAGCCCCTGGTGGCCTCCAGCTTGTGCAATGCTAGCTGTGTGATACAACAACTATTGCAATTTATTTTACAAACTCTGGTCATTCACATGTCAGTTAGTGTTCACCAAGCCGGCATCTGAAATTGTGCAGTTAACGAGTTTTACAACATTTCTATCAAGAGAAACTGTTTAGCATAACTGACTCTTAAGGAGTTATTATACCTCTAAAAATCCATTTTAAGGGGCATTATTTAAATAAAATAGAAAAACGGTTCACTGCCTTTTAAAGGGGCTACAAAAAAAGTCCATCAGCTCCAGTGCAGTAATCCTCAGCTTAAAGCACTCTTGAGAGCACTTCTGGGAATTGTCAGCATAATGAAATGTTTTGTGAAATGTCCAGATAGATTCCTCTACTCAACAATTTTACTGCACCATATTTATTTTCCTTCCAGTTTTTAAAGAAGTGAATTACTTTTTGAGAGGATGACTCTATGTTGTGTAGATTAACTGAGCACATTATTACTCAGGTTGCAGCAGGAGTGATGGAGCCGTTTCCAGTGTTGCCCACAAGCATCCACAGACGGGGGTAAGGAACGGCAAAGCGACTTTCCTTTCTTTAGCTCCAGAATGGTTAAGCCACAGTGAGACTTACAAGCGTTTTGCATTTTACTGGTGCCTTGTTTTCCTCAGATTTTAAACAACTTTAGTGCACAATGGCACTGGCAACTACTTTCTTTAAACTTTACAGAATGGACTCTGTTTTCTTATACTAAATAAATAAATGCAGGCAAACCCATACACATGCCTATATGCATAATGATGCATGTCATTTGAATCTGGTCATTTCAGTAGGAGAGGCTATTGAACATTTTACTTAAAGAAGAATAGATTCCTCACATAAAATGAGATGGTCAATGACCCCAAACCAATTAATGGCTAGAATCCATAATAGAGCACTAGATAGCAAAGCAGCAAGTTCACTTAGCATATTATATTATCTAACAGGAGGAGAAACCACCACTTGTAATGTAAATGGCATAATGGTCCCTTCTGTGAGGTGCAAGACCAGGGAAAAATTATCTTCTGCTGCCACAAGAGATAGTCTATACCGTAGGAGGTGTATCTATAATAGCACATTTTCATTTTGCCACAATTGGCCCCTTAATTTCTTAGGCTGTTTGTGCACAAAACTTTAATTTTCTGAGGGAGATAGGCAGGTGTTCTTGTGCCTGTTAGCTGTATCTTTCCATAAGAAGCACAGTAACATCCATGAACCAAATACAATTTGACATAATTCATGCCTTTATTACCTCCTACAGAATGATATTATTTCATGCTGGCACATTAATGTTTCCAGCACGGTACTGTCATTCCTGGAAATTTTACCTTCTGAAGTTCAAATGTTCCAGAATGAGTTTTAAAATTCCCTAAGTGCCTTAGATTTGGGGAAAATGCAGCTTATTCCAAGGTCAGTTTCTTTTCTTCCCCCATGTATTTTTTTTTCCCCCTATTGGGTGGCACTGCAGAAATGTTCAGATAATGGGCAAAGATCATATCTGAAATTCTTGCTTCTTTTCCAAAGACCTGTTCCTCTTCTGCAAATAATATTTGTCAACTTATCACATTATATTTTTCTGCTGTTTGTACTCCTAGTTGTGTAAATTCAGATATTTAAACATCAAAATGTTTAAATGATTGCAACTGAATGCATTTGGTGCTTAGAGCTGTCCTAATATTCCAAGCATTTAAAATTAGTTGGAGCAGATGGACTGTGTAAGTTTCCCATTGCTGTCATAACAAATTACTGCAAATCTAGTAACTTAAAGTAACACAGGTTTGCTAACTTACAGTTCTGTAGGTCAGAGGTCTTCCTGAAATCACTCATAGAGGGAGCTCCATTCCATCTGGGGACCCTAAGGGAGCTTTCTTTCCTTTCCTCTCCCAACTTTTAGAGGCTTCCTGCCTCCCTTGGCTTGTGGCCTCTTCCTCCATCTTCAAGATGATCAATGGAAAGTCAAATCCTTCTCATCTGAGAGCTATCTGAACCTTTTCTATCTTGTCATCTCCCTCTCTTTCAGAGAGAGAGAGAGAGCGAGCCAAAAAATGTTTCCCATTTTGAAGCATTCATCTGATTGCATTGGATCTACTAGGGTAAAATTACACCTGCAAATACTCCATTTGCCATGCAAGGTATTTTATTTATACATTCCAAAGAACAGGACTTGGACAACTTTTGGGGGAAATATTATTCCACATATCAACTGGAGTCTGAGAAATCTTCTTACACCAATATTTAAAGGAAAAATAGCAACCACCAGTACAGGAGATTCTAAACTTTAAAAATCATGTATGAAAATTGTTTGGAAGTTTTGAGTTTGCACACTTGTACATTTCCTTCTAAACTATACTGCTGTTATCTATACTAGTAGTACAGATGCTATCAGTAAAGCTTCCTTATCTTTAATATGTAAGTAAATAAAAGCAGATCTCCGAAGGGTTTCTTTTTGTGACTCAATGTATCCTCATGACACTTTGGATACACACACCTTAATTTGGAGAAGGAGAAGAGATGAGTGTGGTTTAACTTTTGAAAATGGGCTCTTTATTCTTTCAGACAGGAAGGGACTATAGAAACTTTTTGGTCGTCACTGATAGTTTTTGGAAGTCAAGCATGTAGTTATTTATTTACTTACTTTGCTTTATGCTCTTGTTGCTTGTAATTACCGAGTATAATAACAGAATGTAACGTGCCCAAAACTTTCCTGAAAATTGAGAGCTATGAGTGATAGACTTACTAGACCAAAGTCATTTTCTAAAAGGCTAGAAAGAGAATGTTTCCCAGAAAGCTCCAAAACATGAGTTGCGATTTGTCTAGAATGTGCTCATAGTTGATGAGAACAGTTCCTCCTGCCAGAGCACTTGGAAATCCCAAGAAACCAATTGCTCAGTGACCATTTTAAGTACTAGAGACAAGGTCTTTGTGAAACTGAGCCCAGAAAAAAAGATGATTCAGCTAAATTCACTTTAAATCATATATTTCAAATTTCAAAACATCTGTGTTACACCAGCTACACTTGATCCCCACAACATCTAGGCTTAGCACAGCATAGGAAGGACTGAAATTGTAACACAAACTGACTCTCTAAATCCCCTTGTGTTAAACTTTGAGATGTTTTCAGAGCAGTCACCCACAAAAATGGGATCTTGCTAAGACAAGCTGACACACCTCTGAAATCAAAAAGAGCTTCTGCTAGTGAATGAATGTAGGTTGCCACAAAAATGTACATCAATTAGGAAACAAGTCAACGAGTGTTTGCCAACTGCCATAAGTGGCCTGGAGGCAGTCTGGGCAGGATATTTTTATTTGATTTGCCCCAGGCCACTTCCATTCTCTTTCTGAAAGGTGGACAGGAAGTCTTCTTAAACCCTTCACTGATAGTTTCCATCAGGAGCTCAAAATGTAACTGATAACATGTCAACTAATACTGTACAAAGAAGTTAAACATTACAGCTAAATTTCCCCCACTGAAACCCAATCCAGGGATTAGCAACAATAGGGAATCTGTTTTATTTGCATTTAATTTGTACCTTCACACTATTGTCTCCCATGTTTTAGTTTCAGGAAATGTGGTCTCAGGCTATTATAACCACATTTCATGCTGCTGTTGCACTGTTATTTGATCTCTATGGTTGGAAATGACTTAGTGAAAAAATAAAAGCTAGCATACTTTATTTTAATTATACCAGTGCAGTGTCTAAATAAAAAATGTACTTTATATTTAATGTGGAGCACAGATTAACAGTTTTATGGGACATAAAATCTATCTATATCATTTTCTATTTACACATCAGTTATATATCTTTCTTTCAGCAAAACAAATGCCTATAGTGTGAAAACGAGGAAGGAGAACATCGAAGTTACAATCACATGGGCAGTAAATAACATCTTAATTGGGCTGGAATGCCGGAGTTTGATTTTTTTTCTGCCTGGCTTTTTATTTATCGATCTTTATAACTTATTTATCTTTCCAGTGATTTGTACAAGTCTATCTCCTTTCCTCAATAAGCCAATCTATGGTGGTTTTATATTGCAAATCCCATCTGGGGAAATAGTCTGGTGAGAGAAGTGTAGTTGCTCCTGGAAAATCCATTATTTCAAAGCTTTCGTAGAGGTAAGGGTAACTTCTCAGTTTTTACACTTTGTCTTCTGGAAAAAAGAAGGAAAGAAGAAGTGCAGCTATTATGTATTTGCCACCCAATGTATGTTCCAACAATTCTTTACTCTCCACTTGTTTGGCAGCAATAAGAAAACAAAGAAGGATTTAGTGTACACTGGGAAATGTCTTTTAAATGTTCCTGTACATGATTTAGCTTCTTGTGAGGGGAGCAGACAGGAATAGATTGTGTATGTCTAATACATCATATGTAAACCCTGGGTTTTCCTTGGTATGCATTTCTACAGCTCCACTCCTAATATCTTTTTATAATAGCACTTTAGATAAACTACGCTTCAAACCATACATTATACTCCATAGTGCAGTTGAGAACTGGCAAATCTAACATTCTCAGGAAAGCTGGTTGGCACAAAATCCAACACTTTTTCTAGTTATATAGATATCCACAGCTGAAGTCAACCTTGGAAAATTAGTGATTTTTTTCCACCTCCTAAATCAATGGTCCCCTTGTTTGTCAGTTCAGCACTTCCAATATCTGTGATGATTCTGTTTGCTTCTCTTGATCTCACGGAATATTACAAGAGTGCTCTAAAAGATTTCCTCTGTTGATAGCCGGGGGGAAAACAAGTTTACAGAAGGCAATGCTATACTTCTGTTATGCAATGTATGCTTTGCAACATTCACATACTACAAAGAAGAGACTGATAGCCCATAATCATCCTAATAGAACCTTAACTGCTTTCAAATGAGCTAATGAAAATTTGGGGCAGGTCTTTTAGAGAAAGCATTTGCATTTGACATAATTAGTGGCAGGCAGATCATACTCCATCCAGGGGGATTCTCAAGACAACTGCTTGGTCGACTATTAGTACTTAATTTCTGAATGTCAAATCCTGCACATCTTAATTTCTAGAGAATAAGCTCAATTGAACTTTCTCCCCAGTTATGCAAAAACCGCTCAGATAAAACAGAGTGGACACCAATGTAATGAATGTGGTTATTAAATTGTTTCAATTGAAAGAACCCTATTCTTATACCATCATAATGGGAACAATTTATCCCCACTGATCAGCCTGTCTCTCTCTCTCATTCTCGCTCTCTCTCCCTCTCTCTTTTTCTGAGCTCTCTTTGATCTTGAAGCATATTGCGGTGGTGTGTCCTATTGAAAAGCGAAACTGGGGCAATTTTAATGCTTTTGTACCTTACCATGCTCTATTTTTTCGCTGTTTAAAAATAGCTGTTAATTATAAGTGCAGTTTAAATGTCTCAAGTGACCCAGAAATGCAGGTTGGTATGAGACAGATTGTGTGTCTCATATAAAACAGATGTACTTTCACAGAGCATTCTGAATTCAGCCTTCACTCTGTATCCTCCTCTTGGGTTATTTCAATCAGGTATTGAGCTGGTCTAGCACTTTGCTATAAAATCCTACACATTTGAACACGGGAAAAAAAAGTGAATCAATTTTTTTTTTTTCCTTTTTTGATACCACAAAGAAAATCCTCTTTCACATGTCAGGTCCTAAGATGTGGGTGAATGTGGTACTGTTGATGTTAGATAATGGGACAAGAGTCACTTTTCCTGGCTGGAAAGACCACATGATTTTCTAGAGCTCCGCATTGCTATATCTTGGATCAGAAGGCTTTGTGTTAAAAGAACTCTTCAGTCCTGATAAACAGATCCCTGAGGTCCTTCTTCAGCTTGATTCAATAGTGCCTGAGGACAAATTAACTTCGTGCTAGATGTCAAAGATCTTTGATTCTTCACTGGCTTCAGAAACTTGTGTTTCTAACTCATTGCTAACACTTAAACCCTGGAGAGGGTGGCACTGCTGGTGATGTTTCAGAGATCAAGGCTTTAATAAGCTATGCGCTAACCCAACAAAATCACATATTCACTTGTTCTGTTACGGTATGAACAGATCTGGTACTTCCTAACTCTGTGTGCTTGGGTACATCAGATTTGAAGTTGCTTCTATTTAATGTAGCTCCAAAAAATTATTTCAAAGTTGAATTTGAAGTAGAGAGCATTCTAGTGATTTAATGATTTTTCTCAAGTTCCTTAAGATCTTTAGTAGCCATCCCAAACACCTGAATCTGAACAGTTGGATAGTGAGGGAATTCAAGGCTTATTTCAAGACTTAGATTCAGACTTGTGGTCCAATCTTCCTGCTATTGAGAAGGAACCATGTGTCAGAAGAAGGGACACTATTTTAACTAGCTTCTATCTGCCTTCATCTAAGAATGCCCAAGAGAGCAGTTCTGCACAGCCATACCATAGTCATCTTGTGAGTTTAGGCACTATATCTTCTTTAAGCTCTTTCTAGAAAACCTGTGGACATTTAGTGAAGTTCTAAATGCAGGAGCTGATTTGAACATATTTTTATTATTAACTTTCTATTTTATTTTATTTTATTTTTTTAAGATTTATTTATTTATGCATACAAGCACTGGGGTACAGGCCAGAGGTGTGGGGGGGTGAGAGGATTCACCACAGAGAGCGGGGAGCAGAACTTCAACTGAAGTACACTGCTGAGGGGAGCAGCGGGCACAGCAGGAGAGGTCTGCTGCACCATGTGGGTCCCCTCCCTGGCTGGCAGTAGGGATCGAACTTGTGCTGGAGTGGTTGCGGTTTGCTTCATAGTGCATTGCTTAACTCACTGCGCCACCAGGGAGGCCCAACTTTCTATTTTAATCAATAATTTTAACTAAGTGATTATAACGTAACTATTCTAATCACTCAAATTTATCCATTAAGATTTATCCTATTTAGGGGTCTCCCTGGTGGCACAGTGGGTTAAGCAATGCACTATGAAGCAAACCACAGCCACTGCAGCATGAGTTCGATCCCTGCTGCTGGCCAGGGAGGGGACCCACATGGCGTAGCAGACCTCTCCTGCCTCACCCACTGTTCCCCTCAGCAGTGTGTTTCAGTCAGTCTGCCTGTTCTGCTCTCATCCTATCTCTGATGAATCATCTCACTGCCCTGGACTCTGGCCTGTACCCTAGCTCTTGTATGTATAAATAAATAAATCTTTAAAAAAAAGATTTATCCTATTTAGTTTTTATAATCTTGTAAGTGATGGTTCAAAGCATATAGGTATGGTTTTGGGTCAAATCAATATTTATTTTTAGAAAGAGGGCAAGATATGACCTCAGGTATGTCCAAGAGAATTTATGTCATACACCAGTGGTGCTTAAAACAGATTCAGGAAAAAAAATTCTTTAATATCACATTTTAGAAATATATTCCACTCACCAAGATAGACTTGTTATTGGAAGATACATGATAGCACAGTTATAGACACAATACTCATAATACTATTTCTAAGTGGAGTAACGAAAAGTAGAACTATAGGAAAAGCCACATAAAATTTGGTGTTGGTTTTGAGGCAACAACTTATCAAGAGATTGAGTCCTCACAGCGTGTGTGGTCTTGTCACAGTGGACTTGAGTAGACATGGCTTATCCTGTTTCAGATTCCACACATGCTCCCTTGTTCTGCATAAACATGTATCACATGGCATTTGGCCAACCCTACTGCTGTATCTGTCCCCTGCGGGCAGCACACAAGCCTTTTATTTTGCAGCATGAGAGGGGTGTGTGCAGGCCAATGGCTGGTAGGTGTGACCACTGACTGTGGTACTCATGCCCACCGCTGAAGGTGACATTGTTCTGTTTCTTCTTTATGTGTGGAAAGCATTGTTCCACCCAGTGTCTGACTGTATTGCATTTTCCATGGAGACACTGATACCAATATGCGATGGACAGAAGTGTTCTGGTTTTTACTCCTGGAAATAGACAACAGAGGCCACGCTGTAATAACAGCAAATTACTGTGTCAGACTTAGGGCTTTGGAAATGTCTTTGAACCTTAGTTTCTGTCGGTTACTGGGAGAGAAGGAAAAGACTGGAGACACTGATAGCTTTTGATTGGGTTGTTGAATTGGTATTGGGACTGTGAAATCCAGGTCTGGAATAGAGTCTGAGTAGACAGTAGGCATGAGGATGGGTTAGACTCTGGGTGAAACCTCGTTTTTACCAGGTCAGCAAGCTGGAATGGAAATGTTCTAGTTCTGAGAGCCAGTAGATAATCTATGGAAGTAACAAAAAAAAAAAAAAAAAAGAGAATTAGAGCCAGCAGTGAGCTGGAAGCCAGGCAGACATTTAAGAAAAATGAAACCTCCAATTCCAGATGTCCAAATGAGGAAACAGTCCCAACCAAACAATTGCCAGCAACCTGGAAACTGGGGAGCTGAAGACTATGGAAAAACAAGTAGGAACACAGATCTGCTTGGACTGTGACGGAGAATATAGTTGTTCTTTTTCAGGTGCCAGAGGAAGAAAGATGCCTCAGTAAGGAAGGGGAGGCGAAGGGGTGCTGGTTTGGTGAGGTGAGAGCTGACTTTTGGCAGGCAGATGCTGAGGCTTTTTGTATCTCAGGACTCTGCAGGTACAGGGTGTACTAGCTTCATTCTTTAGGCCCTGCATCCTGTTTCCATGACAGTTCTTGTCCTCTAAATTTCCAGAAGTTTCCCAGTCATAACCTGGTCCATCTTTTATCAGACAGCCCATCTCATGTAAAGGCAGAAGGTTCACATCAAGATACATACAAAGGCTGAGTGATGATGGGTGTTCTCTCTTTTCTACGTAGGATATTTACCTGCTTCTTATATGACAAGACATAAACAGTTACAACTTCTTAAAACTTTTCCAAAGTGGGGGGGGGGAATTCTGTCAGCAGCAGCAGCAGCAGCAGCAGCAGCAGCAGCAGCAGCAGCAGCAGCAGCAGCAGCAGCAGCAGCAGCTTCTAATGCACAGATGTGATGGGACAGGACAACTACCAGGAACAACTGTGAAGGGGGGACAGGGCTGAGCCCCAGGTAGTGTCACTGGTATAGGGTCCTCCTCCACACAGGGTCCCAGGTGGATGGGGGGACACAGCAATAGTGCACAGGATCAATCACCAACACCTCCATGGCCTGTGGTGATG
Source organism: Galemys pyrenaicus (assembly GCA_019455555.1). NCBI lineage: Eukaryota > Metazoa > Chordata > Mammalia > Eulipotyphla > Talpidae > Galemys > Galemys pyrenaicus. Next base: position 5,148,069 of record JAGFMF010012298.1, read on the forward strand.
CAAGCCACAATTCACAGCGTCAAGGGGACTGGGTGAAGGAGCTTTACAGAGTGAACTCGGGGGCTTTCTATAAAGGTCTAGCGAGCAGGGCAGACTCTTGGGGGACTGACGGGGCAGCTTCCAGTTCCCTTGTAAACAGAGCAAGTGCCCCTGGCTCCATACTTGTCTTCGTGCCAGCCTTCCCCTCTGGCCACCCCCAGACCTGGAGTTGGGGAGGGTGTGTGTCTCGGATGAGAATTTTGCTCAAGGTGCAGTAAGAGGGGTCCAGTTGGAGAAATAAATCTCTGGATGAAATCAAGCAAAATACTTGGGGTGTGGAAGTGTAAGTCTGCACACACGCACACAGCCCCAGACCAGCTGAAGTCTTGTGGGTAGCACTATTTGCTTATACACACAGGTCTCACTCAATCTGGGTCCTGGTGTGAGGGAACAGGGGTTCAACAAAAGAGATGCTGGATACCACAAGGGGAGAGGGGTCCTTGCTCTGGGACTCAGAAGTCAGTATGATCCCTGAGAGGTTTGCTTGCCTCATTTAGGGGGCAAGAGCACCCTATCTTCTTGTGAAGTTGTCTGGGAGGCAAAGTAGATTCCTGGCCCTGGGAAGAAGGTGCTCTTAATTTTTTTCTCTTTTCTTATGCTGATCATTGATAACATTTTTAAGAATTAAAAAATGTGTTATCTCTTTTAATTACCTTTTCCATTTTAGTGAGCTGTAATTGACATATAGCGTTGTGTAAGTTTAAGATACACAACATAATTTGATATTTTTATATATTATAAATTGATCACCACAATAAGCTTAGTGGCAGTTATTTTCTTATGATGAGAATTCTTAAGTTTTACTATTTTAGCAATTCCAAGTTCTTTCAGATCTTTACCTGCTATTCTATTCAGTTCTTTACCTTCACTATAGACATCATGCTGTATCCTCAGTTATACAAAAATGAATATCCTCAGAATTCATTTTTGTATAACTGCAACATTGTACCTTTTGACCACATCTTACCCATTTCCCTGTGCTCCCATCCACCATCTCTGGCCACTTCCAATCTTCATCTGTTTCTATAAATTTTTCTTTTTCTTTTTTTAAATGTTTAACTTATAAGTGAGCTAATACAGTATTTATCTTTTCTTTCTCTGACTGATGTATTTTAGCATAATGCTCTCCAGTGTCATCTGTGTTGTCTCAAGTGGTGGCATTTCCTTCTTTCTTTTTAGTGCTGAATAATATTCCATTATGTGTGTATTTATGTGCATATGTATGCACATGTATATATGTACATAATCTCTATTCATCTGTTGGCAAGTACTTTGGTCGTCTCCATCACTTGGCTATTGAAAATAAAGCTTCAGTGAACATAAGGGTGCAGATATCTCCTTGGATAGTGAGATTTCATTCCCTTTGGAGATATAGCTGGAAGTGGGATTGCTGAATCATCTGATAGTTGTATTTTTAATGTTTTGAAGAAACTCCATACTGTTCTCCATAACTGCTGTGCCAGTTTGTATTCCCTCCAACATGGCACAAGCATTTCCTTTCTGTCCTCTTGTCATTTTGATAATGGTCATTTGACCATGTGTGAGGTGATATATCTCATTGTCATTTTAATTTCCCTGATGATTAGTGATAATTAGGCACCATTTAATATCCCTGTCGGACATATGAGTTTGTCTTTGGAAAAATGTGGATTCAGTCCTTTGACATTTAGTCATTTAATATTAATTGAGTAATATTTGAACACCCTATCAAGAAGGGTCTGTTTGGTTCTACCCATTTTCTGATTGGTTTTTGTTTTATGTTTGAAGGGTTTTATGAATTCTTTGTATATCTTTGATATCAGTTTCTTGTCAGGTTACTGGTATGCCAATATTTTCTCCCATTTAGTTGGCTGTGTTTCTGCTTTAGTTATGGTTTCTTTTCTTTTCAGAATTTTTTAGTTTAATGTAGTCCCAGATGTTTAGTCTCTTGTTTTCCTGGTTGTTGGGGACTAACACCTAAAGCATCACTAAAGCTTATATCATGAAATGTTTTGCCTATGTTTTTTCCTAGAATTTTATGGTTTCAGGTTTTATATAAAGACTTGGGTCTTTTATCCAATTTGAATTGATTTTTGTGTATGCTGTATATTATCATGCCATTTATTCTTTGCATGCAGCTATCCAATGTTCCCAACACCATTAATTGAAGAGGATATCCTTAGTGATGTTCTTTGTTCCTTTGTCATCAATTAACTGTCCATATATGTATGGGCTTATTTATGGGCTCTTAATTCTATTCCATTGGTATGTGTGTCAAGGTCTTCTGTGGTTCCATATGAATTTCAGTGATATTTGCTTCTGTTCTTTGAAAAGTACCCTTGATGTTTTCATTGGGCTCATGTTGAATCTATATATTACTTTGGGTAAGATGGTCATTTTGACAATGCTGATACTTCCAATATTTTGGAAGGAATATTTTTCCATTTTTTCTGTGTCTTCTACTTCTTTCAACAATGTCTTATTCTCTTTGTATAGCTCATTTCTTTAAATCTCTTTTGTTAGGAGTAATTTTTTGTATGCAGTTGTAAATGGGATCACTTTTTTAGTTTCTTCCTCATCTATCTCATTCCTTCTATAAAGAAAGGCAACTGATTTTTGTGTGTTCACTTCATACCCTGACACTTTGCTAAAATGATTATTTCAGTGAGTTTTTCTGTAGATATTTAGGGTTCTCTATGTATATTATCATGTCATATTGCAAAACCAATAGCTGTATTTCCCTTCCAATTTACATTCCTTTTATATCTTTCTCTTGTTTAATTGCTCTAGCTAGCACTTTCAATACTGTGTTGAAAAGTAATGGTAAGAATGCATATCCTTGTCTTGTATCAGATCTTAGTGGTAAAGCTTTCAGTTTTTCACTATTGAGTATGAGATTGGCTATGGGTTTGTTGTAAATGGCTTTTATTATGTTAAGGTATGTTTCAGTTATCCCCAAACTTTCAAGGGTTTTTATCATAAGCCAATGTTGGAGCTTATTAAATGCTTTCTTAGTATGTATTAATTCTATCTTTATTTTTGTTGAGGTGTGAATTATGTTAATTGGTTTTTGGATGTTGAATCATCTTTGGGTCTCTGGTATGAATCCCACTTGTCATGGTATATGAGCCTTTCAATGCATTGATGGATTCAGTTTGTTAGGATTTTTTTAAGGATTTTGGCTGCGCTCATTAAGGAGATTGGTCTGTAAGTTTTCTTTTTTTGTGCGTTGTCTTTGGTTTGGTATTGGGGTAATGTTGACTTCATAAATGTATTTGGAAGTATTCCTTCTTTGTCAATATTTTGAAAGAGTTTGAGCAAGGTAGGTGTAAGTTCTCCTTTGAAGGTTTGGTAGAATTCACTTGTGAAGTCTTCTGCTGATAGGCATCTTGTGGAAAGTCACAGGCCTCTGTAGATCTGGGCAGCACTGGCTGGGCCTTGTTGTGAGACCATTGCTGGTTTGAGTGGGGGTTGGCAGAGTCTTGAGAGGCCTCTGGATGCTCTGGCATTCTCCCTGTTAGGGTCTTGGGTCCCACTGGTCTGAGTGGGTACTAGTAGTCTCTCACAGCAAGTTATGAGGCCTCTGTAGGTCTGGGCAGTGACTGGAAGAGTCTCATGGAAGGATGTGAGGTCTTAGTCCACTCTGGCAAACTCCCTGATTCAGATCTGAGGTCTCATCAGCCTGGTGGGGGCTGGTCTTGTAGAAGATTATAGACCTCTGCTAGTCTGGGTGTGGGCTGGTAGTGTCTTGTGGAAGGTTGTGAGGTTTTTGGCCACTCTGGTACCATGGTTGTGAGGTTTTGAAATTGTAGTGGAGGTACATAACTCTGAGCCTGGCAAAAGGTGTTGATTCAATAAATTAATGTTAATAACAATATTTATTGTCATGCTAACTTTCTTACTAGCTATGTTCATGGGGCATCATTATTCTTCTGGGCCAGCAAGCTTTTTTCTCTTCTGATTTCAACTATGTTTGGAACAACTTGCTCTTTCCAGAAAGTCATCCATAGCTGTTTTTTTCCCTGGTTATCAAATACAATTTCCCATCAGTGGATGCAGTGTCCTTTTTTTCTGACCTTCTCAGAATTCTTTGACTGTTTTAAGACTGTTAGGTATGCAAAAGATTGAAATATTAAGAAATTCTACACTTGAAATTTGTGCGAGAATCCCATTCGTTACCTCCCTGGATCCTGCCTCAGCTAGCAGGACTGATCCCAGCTCTTTTTAGGAGGAAAGTCAGTATTTACTTAACTCAGCATTAATTTCCTCCAGCCTGGCAGAGCTGTGCTGCTGAGAACTTTGGGTAATGGGGAACTTGGGGAGTGAGAAGAGGGTGAAGGACAGATGTCTTTATGAGTAATTTGGAAGTATGTTAAGATTTTTAAGGTTTTGCTGTGTATTATGCAATGCAATCCCCCTATACTACTAACTGCAGACCTACTGTAAAAACAATCATTATTTTTTTAGTGCTTTATATACTTAGATTTTTATTTTAAAAGCTTAGATTGAGTTTAACATACCTAGTACATTTCTGGTTCCATAAATATTCATAAGAAATTATGTATCTGTTACTGGTTTATACTGAAATGTGTAAACTTCAGTATATTTCTGTCCTGGGGGTTCATTTTGGAGCACAAGAATATGGATAGGCCCTTACTAGGAAATTAAAGAATCCAGGTAACCATATGATTAATAAGATAAATCAATACATGAGATGTAGATGGCAGGTTGAAGATAATTTGGGTTGGCATACAAATATTATCTCCTAAGAAATTATTTTAGATAAGAACTATGACAAGAATTTTCACATATGTCAAATTCTAAGTTTTAAGGGAAAATGTGTCAATATTTATTTTCCTACTGTTTTTAATTTCAGTTTAATTTTTTATTGCATTAACTTTTTATTGAGGTGCTTTTAATTTGCAACATTTTACATGATTTAGAGGTAAGGTTAATACCTTATATATGTTTGTTACCACACCACACTCAGCAAAGCACCCATAATCCTCTACCACAGTCTATTGTGTTTTAAACAAATGTCAGCATAATTTACTAACTCCAAACAGTATTATTTCTTAGCTTGGAAAAGAATGAAACATTTTGTATTTTGTCTTGCAATGAATAATTTCCTACTGTAAAATATTGAGATGATCGAATTTGTTATTTTTCTTCTAGACATTTTGGAAATATGTAAACATAAACTTAACAATAGTTTATCTGGTTAATAAGAAGATGTTCCAACTTTGTCACATAAAGTTCTCTCATTGAAAAAAATAAAATTGACCTTTGTAGAGTGCATGTTTCTAACACTATGCTGTGATAAGCAGGAATGGCAGAACCCTGCTTCTTTAGGACTTTCTTACCTTGCTACTTAGTGGACCACTTAGTCTACTAAGTGGAGTAGGTAGGGGTGAGGGTAGAAGGGAATGATTTGTGGAGAATTATGTTTCCCTAAGACCAATGAGAGACCAAACCATGCAAGTGAAAGAGCTAAAATGAAAAAAAAAAAAAAAAATCAGAGTTCCTGAAGCTGGTGGTGTCTTGATAATATTAGATAGCAGTTCTAAATTAACTTTAGTTGGTATATTGGAAAATATAAAGATTTGATACACTAGTGGCAGGCACAGTATGGTTAATTTATATAATGTGACAAGAAAACTAGCATTTGGAAACAAATTGGTAATTATCAAAGTAATTTTTGCATCTCCTTTCACTCTGTCTTGGGGAATTAGCTTTTGGGTATTGCCTAGGTAACAATATTTCAATTTCATTCAAAATGATCACTATTATGATAGTAAAGATCAAATTTCATTAAATCTAGACACACACTACTTTTCATTTTAAAAACTTGAAATCTTTTCTTCTTCTTAAAGGAATACCCATATCATGGTGCTAAAATGATAATGTTAACAACAAATCCTTTTCTGTAAGGTTGAGAGATACTAAAAAATTATTACACCACGTACTTAATTGTGAGCCAGGTACTAAGAGGGGGCTTTAACTTTGTTTTGATTTTCACAACAGCCCTGAGAGAGAAGAATTTTTAAACTCATTTTACAGATGTGGAAGTTAAGACTCAAGAGATTAAGGGACATTCCCCATGTCACAGATTCAGGTTTTGAACATGGGTATATCTGACCCCAACTAAAGACACTGGGATCTTCCACAATACCCTGCTCTCTGACAGCAAATGATGGTTACTCACAGAGGTATTAGTGTGTTCAATGTGTTCCAGGAAAAGAAAAGCCTAAATCCAGATAGTGAGAGACAATGACAACATATAAAATGCTCCAACAATGTATACAAAACAGTGATATGAGACTAGATTCACATAATAGAAACCTTGCAAAATTTGCAATTCAATGGCTTAAATTTAATTATTTTTTAAACTAAAAGAGCTTAAGTATTTCTCTATGTATCTTAAGGTTTCTTTTTTTTTTTTTTAAGATTGATTTATTTATGCATATAAGAGCTGGGGTACAGGCCAGAGTTGCGGGAGGTGAGAGGATTCACCAGAGATAGAGTGGGGAGCAGAACAGGCAGACTGACTGACACACACTGCTGAGGGGTGCAGGGGTGAGGCAGAGAGGTCTGCTACACCATGTGGGTCCCCTCCCTGGCCAGCGGCAGGGATCGAACTCATGCTGCAGTGGCTGCGGTCTGCTTCATAGTGTGTTGCTTAACCCACTGCGCCATCAGGAAGGCCCTTTATTAGGTTTCTTTTAAGATCATAGGTATTCAATGAGAGTGAACCAGATAGGGAATTTCAAATTGGTTGAACGAGGACATTTTTTAAAAAATAGAACAACCCGCAGTATTTTGGGGTAAGTACGGACACAACGATTCTTCAAGTAAAGGTGAGTAAGGGTGCATGATCCTCCTTTACTGCCATCTCTTGCTACCTCCAATATCATGATGATAGGGGAGCCTGTGGTTTGAAATCTAAGCATCATTTTATTCCATTGCTTTGTTTCAATGCAAATAACAGTATTTAGTTTGTTCTCAATTTCATAGAAACTTTAAGAGGCTACAAGATTTTGACACATGCTAAAGGAGGACATTGTTTCAAAATTTTGGAAAACATCTTCTGTGTTAGTGAGAACTTCTTATTCCTTTTAAATTGTTTTCTTTCTAATGATATTTTTAGAGTACAGAGACACAGACGTTACAGTTGCTTCTAGGATGGGCCCCTGGGAAAGGAATAGTTTGAGTGTCACCCAGTTAGTCAACAACAGGGTATCTCATTTAATACAAGAACACTTCTGTAAATGAAATATAATTTGAAAATGAATACACAAATTTGTAATTTGAAAATGAATACACAAATTTGTAATTTTAAATGTGATCAAGGAATCCATTTTGAAATCTCTAGGGGCAAGTAATGTACCTTCTCACTTAGAATGTTTTCTGAATCTACTTACTAGGTTATTTGGACTTTTCTGTGAACACTTAGGTCATTTTCATGGCTTTTGGTCAGTTTAGTATTTCCTGTTTATAATAAATTACTGGTAATGGTTCAGTAAAGTCCAGACATTCAGTAACTTCAAATGATTCATGGTCTTCTAATACCAGACATTTATATAATGGTCAGGTGTCACATTTCTGCATTAGTGCTCAGATTTTTTCTGCTTTCTTGTGTTAAGTCTTATGCATTTACCTTCATTCGCTCTTACGGAATTGAACTACCTTTTATAAAGTGAAAATACTTTATAAATATCTCCTTTGCTGCCCTGTCACTCCTAACCCCAATGTATTTGCTTCACAATGGGATATCCCCTTGTTTTCTCTAAAGGGACCACTCTCCAATTCAAAATTAAAATAAAATATGTGCAAACCATGTGATTATGGAAGGAATTAATATTTGCTGAGTGCTTTTGTATAATGTATACTGACTGGGACTTCCTTATATCTTATTTGACCTATACAGTTACTAGAAACTTTAAGTCCACTGCCTTTCTACTATAGTAAGGATAGCATAAGTTCAGTTTTAGGTTGTAATGGAAATTTTTGTGGTATGGTTAGTGTGTAATTGAGAAAGCAAGGGGATGTTTTTGTTGTTAAAATCATGCTATATGTTGATAGATCATGGTTGGTTTGTACAATGGAAAGATAGGGTCAAATGTCTCCAGAACAACTTTGCTTCTGGGTGTTGATCTGGTCAGGGCCATGTGGATGGCATCTGGAAACCCTAAGGCAGTCTAAATCAACTTTTAGCTTGGTGGGTTGTGCCTAGTGACTATTGACAGCTTGAACAGATGTGGAACAAATCAGATGTTTCAAACACCTGGATAACTGGGTGTTATTTTAGTATTCCTTAATGCCTTCACAAGATTAGTGACAGTCTTTCTTTAAGCCTTTTTGCCACAGCAAACTGAGTTAATCCAAATTTGGAGTCCCAGGATGACCTGTTATTGACATATGAGGGTCAGGAAGCCATAGATACATAAATAGAAGTGGTTCAATGTGCTGACTCTAAAGGCATGTTGCCTGGGTGATGAATCCTGGTCCTACTGCTTTTGTGATCTTGGATAAGTCATTTAAGTGCTCATAGACTCAGTTCTTTTGATCTGCAAAATGAATACAATTATAATATATTTCAATATATAATTATAATATACCTGATACACGTGAAGTACAAAGCACAAGTCCCAGTTTGTTGTTGGTGCTCAATCACTATTGATGCCATAGTGATAGTAATGTTAAGATAATAATACCAAATAAAATATTAATAAAGATGATGACATAAATAACAATTGTAACCACAGTAGCAATAATTATTGTTAAAATAAGAACCCCAAAAAGAATAAGTCAATTCCATGACTTAAAGGAAGCATACTATATTAACGGTGTGTCCTCTTAACTTTCTATATAATGTTAATTTATGCACTTAATAATCTTAATTGTCAGGAAACTTTTCCTCATTTTTAACCTAAATCCTGACAGCTATAGATAGGTTCTCATATCTCTTGAACTACCCATGGAGATTGTTTTCCTTAGAGTCTTCGCTTTCTATAAAATTTTCTCCATTTTTCCCAGAAGGCCCAAATTTCATTAGATTTTTGGACGACATAGAATATAAGTTTAACCCTTGCAGTAGCTTCATTTGAGTCTATTTTGTCAACTTAAGTAAGTCCTTTAGAAGAAATCTGTGTTACTTCTCTTCATTTTTCATGGCCATTTTGTACTGGAATGAATCATTTGGATTTAAGCATATCATAAAATTATTCTTCGGCAAGGGCAATTTGCTTGAAAACCAAAGCTTAATCTATTTAACGGAATAATTTAGGAAAAAGAAAAAGTCATATTGGTCCAAGATTTTGTTTTGAGCACATTTAGTGATCAAAGTATTTACATGAACTGGTTTTATTTTCCTTATTTCCTTAATGTGGTTGCGTAAATCATTTTCATGTTAAGTGCTATTAAAATATATGTAACTATTTTAAATTTAATAAGCACATAAATCCTTTTCTTTCAGTAGATGCATATATGGCGTGAAATTTTCACTGTTGGACAATTCATATCAGTAGAGACAGCTTATAAGATGTCTTCTTATTTCAGTCACAAATCAGAAGGGCTCCATGCTATACTGCTGGGAAGACGTGTACATGCATTATAAATTCTCTCTTTCACATTCTAGAAATTACAACCAGGAACTCCAGGTAGTTCTGAAACCTTTTTCAAATTATAAGATGCTTTAGGCTAAAACAATTTGAGTTTTCATATGTAGAAAAATCACATCACAGATCTTCTGAGAATGCAGATTCTGAATTAGTAGGTCTGGGGTAGGGTCTGAGACTGCATTTCTAATAGTGCCAGGTGCTCCTAATCTTAGAAATCTTTACAAAATTCTAGATAAAATAAGCAATCCAAACCACAAATACAACTAGAGCAAGGCTGTGGACTTCCTCTGTTTTTGAGATTTCTACCCACTTCAGAAATTCTGTGGGTTCACTGAAGACAGTTAAAAGAGACAAATAAGTGAATGATTGTGTAGGTAAATGTGAGATTCAGAATAAGCATGTAGGTCACTGTAATTCGTGATATCTCAGGCTAACAGATGGTTTCAAGTCCACTCTTCTACACTGTGGTTCCTTTCTATGGTGGTTCATGGTTCATCATCATCATCATCGTCATCATTATTTTGCCATTGCTATTTCTATGTAGTATTTCTTCTTTAAGGAATGGGGAGACAATGCAGTCTTTAAACACTGGTGATCCAAAGAAGTTCTGAGCTCAGAGAAATAGAAAGAGTTAGTCAGCACAGAAAAATAGGTAACAGTGCTAAATTTGGTAAAATCACTTCAATATTTATAACAAAGATTAGCTTTTACTATTTTTATATGCATCAGAGTACCTCATGTAGTGTCTGGCACAGTGGAGGTATTTAATATGGTATTCGATTGCTGAATTACAAATTGGTGTCCACTAGGGAACAATTCTGAGTAATGGTCTAAGGTCTGTGCCTTGAGAGGGGTGGCATTATACCTGTCAGAAAAGGAATGGATTGGCATGGTGCCTCACTTCTCACCCAGCAGGGCTTGGTGTTTGTTGTAGTTTAAAAAGTTACTTAAATACTGGCCCACAGTATCCTTTTTGTTGAAGAGAGAACCAAGCTGAGAGTTAGCCAATACTAGAATTTGGAAAATGTGACCAAACCACTCTTTAAAAACTTAACAATACAAAACAAACTTTGCTCTACTCAATTTTGCATAAGTTAGGAAAAATTGTATAGGTCCTTTAAAAGGCTTAAAAGAAATTTCCAGAAAAGTTAATTAGTAATCTTTACTATTATGGGAATAATAGTAATGGTTATAGCTTCAAAGCATTCTGAAATGAATGATTAAAACCTTAGAATCCAGAATTCCTCTTCCTGTTTGAAAGGGAGGCTGCTCTGGGTTTTCAGTGCACTGGGATGCTCACTGGGGCTAATGGAAAATTGTCACACCATGTTCTTGGCCAATGGAAAGAAAACTGCTGGTACTCAAACTATGGGAAAGAGATAAAGAGGTGTGTCTGTGCTAAAGGATGCACTTCTGTCTAGGAAGCTGAGATGAGTCTCTGAGGGTCAAGCCACAAGACCCGCTTTTCCTTCATAGAAATATGAGTTAAAAATTGCTGTGGCCACTCCTCAGTCCAAGATGGTTGACCAACTTGCCACAAACCATTATTTTCTGGACATACAGTGTTTTGTTGTTGCTATTATTTTTTGTTTGCTTGTTTTAATAAGGATTTATTTTTCTTAAGGAACATAATATTAGTTTAAGATCTGTTTGATAATGTCAGTTTGGTTAATTTATTATAACAAAAATACCATACACTGGTTGACTTAGACAACAAATATTTATTTCTTACTTTCCTGGAGATTGGGAAGTCTAAGATGCTGGCAGATTTGGTGTCTGATAAGTTTTCCTAGTTTATAAAGAATGCCACTTTCTTGTCCTCATATGGCAGAAAAGGTGAAGAAGTGCTTTTGAGGCTTACTTTATAAGGGCATTAATGCAATTTATGAAGGTTTCATTTCCTGACCTAATCACCACTCAAAGACCCCATTTCCACATCCCATCACATTGGAGATTGGGTTTTTGGCATATGAATTCTGGGAAGGTACAAATAACAAACATTCAGTCTCAACCAAGTAATACTTATTTAACTGAGAAAATAAAAAAAACAACTTTTGAGAACTGATTTAAAGTTATGTAATGACCTAAATTTGTTGAACAAAAGTCAGTATTTGCATTATCTTTAATAAACATCTTCCTATATACATATTATGGCTACACAGGTTCACTTACTGTTTTTCTCTAATGTGACCTCTGAAATAGAAGCATAACTTCCTTTTTTTCTTGGTGACTTAGTCCCTAATTGAGGCAAGGAACTCAGGAAGAGGTAATCAAAGAAAGATTCTCTGCTTATAAGACAGTGTTAAGTAGGGTCTAGGCAGAAAGCAAGGTGACCAATGAGTTAGGGTTGTTCTGATGGAAGTCACAGAAATGAGTCTAGCCAACTGGATCAACAGAGAATTTAAAGGAAAAATGTGAGATAACACAGAGTTTCCAGAGGCCATTTAGAAAGCTAAGCTTGGAAAAAGACAGGCTCAGGAAATCAGAGCGTAAGGTGTGGGCAACAGTGTTAGGCAGATTTCCTAGAACAAGCAAACCTCTTGACTTCTTTCTTTTCATCACCCTCCTCAAGATTAAGTTCTTGCAAAAGAAAGAGTCTGGAGTATCTTTATCTAAAGATGAAAGAAGTTGGGTTAACAGAAGTTTCACATCTTTGGGGAATAGTAGTGACCTAAGGGAAAACTGAGGTACTCTCACTAGAAGAAGTAGAAGAGGTAAAGTTGATGAGAAAAACAGATGCACAAAATTAGAATGAGTAAGGAGGGCCTGAGAAAGTGGTTTTTCCCAAATTCCTTCCACTCTAGGATAGATTGGAGTCTGATTTGTCGGGTTTGTCCTGAATTATTGCATCTTTAATGCAAATGTTCTGTTTCAACAAGCATTGCTTTTCTCAGTGGGTGTACTTGTTGAGAAGATGATTATTACTTATTTGTTTGATTTTTTTTTGTATCCATATCTGCTGCATTTATAAGGAAAACTAAAGAAAACTGTCAATTCCCTGTTAAGGTACTTCAGGGAATAATAGCTCATTCAGTCATTTCATAACCACTTTTTTTCTCTTAGCTTTCAAACTTTATATTCATATGTACATATACCGTGGATACACACACTCACACATTTCTGAGATGCACTTTCAGACATACAGTAGAAATGATGGAAGGTAAGGACAGTTACAATAGTTTCCCAGATGAGTAGGAGAGGAAAATATGAATTTCTGTGATTTTTGACCCTTTACTCTTAATCTATTAATTCACTTACCTTTAGCATAATTGACCTTGCTTGCAATCTTCTAAAATTGTGTGACTCAGTTGATGATGATAAAGAAAAAATTGACCATGGAATGCAGAATAAACACATAGATCATTCTTAAAAAGTTTACATATGTAAACACATAGATCTTTCTTAAAAAGTAGAAAGCTTTTTCAATTTGTGTACAGAAAATTCTAATACTTAGTTTTGTCTTTATTAGTTCAAAACAGAATTGTAAACTAATTGTCTTTTGTAAACTTGTGATAATAACAACAAAGCTGAGAACAAGTGGCATAATTCTAGGGGTATTTCAGGGCTATGTACCCTCAGAAATGTGAGTTTCCATCAGTCACTAGTTTGTTCTCTTAGTAACAAAGGGTAACATTAATTGAGCAGTTGCGACCTGCCAGGTACTATTCTGAAAACTTTTCATGATAAATTTCATTTAAGTGTCACAAAATTTGTACTATTATGATATCAGTTTTACAGATGTTGAAACTGAGGCTCAAAGAGATTAATATTTTCAAAGCCATGTAGATATTAAGGATGAAATATGAATTTTAAGTTAGAATCAGATGAACCTTCATTTAAGCTCATAACCATCACACCACACTGTGTTTCCCCTTCTCTTGCTTTGCTATAAAACTGAGAAGACACATTGCTTATGTATTTTCTTCCATTTTTTTTTATCTCATGGCCCTTCTAGTCTTCATGTTGCACTCTTGCATCTTCTGCTGCTTGGTTGGGATCATTGGCCTATGCCAATAGTAACCATGTGCAATTTAAAAGTCCTGCTTTCTGCCTAGACCCTGGTTATAGGTCAGGCATACGATAAGATGATTTGGAAGTTACCTTATTCCCTCAAAGCCAAGATCTTCCTACTTTGAAATGTTTGCTGGCAAGGGAAAGACCATGTATGAGTAAGAAAAGAATCAGGTTGACAGTGGAGGGATGTTTGTGAGTGCATTGAAAGAGTGTCTTGAATTGAGTCCTAGCACAAAGGTGAAAGACACTGATAGAATACACAGATTGGTTTAGAGAACCAAGAATAGGTTAGTACCTTCTTGGAAGAGTCCAGAAAAGCAGCAAGTTTCTAGCCTTTTTTTTAGTAAGGGGGAGAGAAGAAGATCTTTTGAATGAAATGTCTAAACCTGAGATTTCTGCAGAGACCCGGAGCATTCCAGCCTGGTGTTGAAACCCACAGAATGTATTTCTAAGTCATGGAAAGATGCTAGATCTGCTCAAAGAGTCAGGGTACTTGAAGAGCCATGCAACCAAAATGAGGAGGGGAAGATATGCGACTTTAACATGAGCAAAATCCAGGCAGGAAAGTAGAGAGCTACATGAATAGTGTTCAGAGCTGTTGATGACTGAGATCAGAAATCCCTCTTAATCCATCACACCTTGATGTTATATATGCATCTTTAGTCAGACACAAGTGCCTTACAGGTAGACCTTAGAGGAATTCTGTATTGACTGATAATAAATTTTGCCACTAGGTGAAATAAGGAATTGAAATTAACTCCATAAAAAAGTGGAGCAGGGCCTCCCTGGTGGCGCAGTGGGTTAAGCAACACACTGTGAAGCAAACCGCAGCCACTGCAGCATGAGTTCAATCCCTGCTGCCGACCAGGGAGGGGACCCACATGGAGCAGCAGACCTCTCTTGCCTCGCCCACTGCTGCCCTCAGCAGTGTGTTTAAATCAGTCTGCCTGTTCTGCTCTCCACTCTGTCTGGTGAATCCTCTCACCTCCCGCGACTCTGGCCTATACCCCAGCTCTTGTATGCATGAATAAATAAATCTTAAAAAAAAAAAAGTGGAGCAGTTTTATCTCCCATACTCCTGATAATATTTTCCTGACCAAGAGCTTCACTTAAAAATTTTATAAAATCCATCAAACTAGAAAGAAACCGAACAACTTTATAAATTTTGGGCAAGTAAAATCAGCTGGAAAATCAATTCTCTAACTACTGGCAGTCCTTGGTTTGCCTGGTTCAGATATGCAAGAATTTCAGTTACCACAGTTTAGTTAGATAATGATAGTTATTCAACAACTTGATGCAAATTCCAGTTATCATAGTGTATAAACCATGAGTAATTGTCTAAAATACAAACTCTTCTGCTAGTGCTTTCATCCTTAAGTGGTGAAAGTGGTGACATAAAATAGATACATATAGATATGCATCACGACCATGACCAATCACATCGCATTATTCAAAACCTGTGGGTATCGGTCACTGCACAACTGTTACTCAGTTCCTGCTCAGACAGCAAAGTGCATCGTGGTGTTATCTCTTTGTCTCCCTGTGATAAATCCACATGTCATTTCACAAAAATGAAGTGTTAAAATACGAAATTGGTCAATAAAAGTGAAGGGCAGTATGAAACATGATGATTCTGGAAGTGAAATTGAAAGTGATGGTGAAGAAAAAGATAATGTTTTACAGCGGCCTCCATGGTAGCCTAGGGTTTGAGTCTTAGCACTCTCACCACTGCAGCGTGAGTTCAATCCCCGGCCTGGGAGCTGAACCAAATGGCGCAGCAGACCTCTCCTGTCTCGCCCCCTGCTCCCTTAGCAGTGTATTTCAGTAGATCTGCCTGTTCTGCTCCCCACTTTGTCTCTGAACAATTTCCTCAGCCCTTGTACCTGTAGCCTACACCCCAGTTCTTCTAAACAAAAATACAAAATAAAAATAAAAAAAGATGATATTTTACAGAAGCTAGATTAACAACACCACCCCCCCACAAACAGAAACAAAACCCCAAGAAACAAACAAGCAAACATCACCCCTGCTCCCCTCCCAAAAAAATAAACTTCACTTTAAAGAGCTCTTACAGCACTTTCTCAGAGAAGGACAAAGGGTTAGAAGTTAACTCAAACTTAGAAAAGAGTATGATAATTCTGTAAGTGAGAAAAGATATTTGCTCCACAATGAGAAAGCAAACACTGTTTAATCTACTCTTGGTAAGATTTTTGCAAAAATAAACACTTTAATCTTCAGCGTTTCTAATGCTTTAAATTAACATGTGTAAAATAAATATTTATTTTTCTATTGCTTTCATTTCCATATAGATTTATGATTATCATGAAGAGATGGTTTATTGTTTTGATAAACATTTTTAGAGATTACAGAATATTCATGTTTCCTCATTTATTATTAAGACACATTTCAAGTTTTAGAGTTTCAGTGGCTATCTTTGTGGTCACGTCTACCACGCAATCTGAGAAAGATGTTCCTTTACGAGCAGATTTACAATCGGCAACAAAACACTGTGTACCTAAGACCCTCATGTTGCTCTCAAAGTGAAGAGTTGCCATGAGAGTGGAGTTCTCATGTTGCAAGTGGAAAGGGAATTGTGCTGTTTAACTAGAGCCTGAGACATGGGGAGGCCTTGGTGAGGAGTGAGTAAATGCCTTTTTGCCTATAAGCTTTCAGTGTCCGAATGTTGCTTAACAGTCCTATAGAGTTGTCTTTGCTCATTTTTGGTATTGTTAGAACATTACATCATAAGTGGACCTATGGTCATTGTGTGGGGTATTCACAAACCCAGCCATTGCACTCCAGTCATTACTACTCATTCTCCCTGTCATGTTTTATGTGGGAATATGTCTTGTGGGACATGAAACAATCAGACACTTATATTAGCAGAGAGGATAACAGATGTGCTCTTCTTTTATTGTCTCTGGGGTTCTTTTAGATCATCTGAAATGACTACATGAAGTTTAAAAATATTTCACCAAAAATGCTTAATGCAAGAAAAAGTTGTTTTCCACATAAGATGTTTATTTAAACAACCTTCAAGTGATCTTAGATGAAAGAAAGGTTAAAACTTTTAAATAAAGGGTTTTATAGGTACAAAAGTATTCTTGACTAATAACCATTTAAATGATGTCTAAACAGTGTCTGTAGGGACAGGAAAATGACAAAAAAGAAAATTGGGGAATTGTATATTTGTTTAGGTTTTATTAATATTTTTTTTTTTGCAAGATTGGCAAATTTGTCCTATCATTTCACAAAAGATAAATAACACTATAAATAACACATGTGTGAGTGTGTTCTTGGGCCATCTGAATGTATACCAGTTGTCTTTTATTTTTAACTTGTGTTCTATCTTATAACATATATGGAGTATTACAGTTCTGAACATGGAAAATTCTCTCATATATTATGAGATCTTTTCTCCAAAAATTCTAGGCTCACTGCTAACATTCTAAGTAATAACTTACACAATTCTTTATTAAATTGGTGTCAACTTTTCATATTAAATATGACAATTTGGACCACTTTTATTTCTACCCAAGCTCAGTGATGCAGTAAATTTGTAAGAACATTGCTAACTATAATCCTTTAAGGGAACCAAGATGATTTCATTATATATTTTTTGATACTCATAAAATCACGCTACACCTGTACTGACTGGAGATGGTCAAGGTAGCAGTCCAAAATGCTGGCACTAAGTAAACACAATCATGTGTTTAGAAGGATTGAGACTCTGATCTGAGCTATTCTCTAATTTCTGAGGCAACTGATTACTGAACCCCAGTATCTTAGAGGTGGTAAATTCATTACAGACAAACTGTGATTTTTAAAAGAGGAAAATGAGGGTGAAGGAATTGATTTGACTTCTAATTTCAGATACATTAGAGTAACTGTTATAAGACTTGATATCCTGCTATAAATAATTATCACACTGTTCTTCAGGCATTAGAAATAGGCCATTTCATTTGTGATTCGTGGAAGAAAATATATCAGGTGAGCTTCATGTTTGACACATTTTGTTGATTGGTGGTTCTTTCCAGTCTGTGGTTCAGGGAGATAAGGTCTGACTAAAGAATGTCAGTTTTGATTAGAGGAGAAGAAGGAGATCAGAGTTCAGATCTGCTAAAGTAGTTGTGATTTGCACTACAGTCCCACAAAGAAGGATGCTAGAGGGGCTGAGGACCAGATCTCTGAGCATAGATTTCTCTTATGTCCTTTGGTAATGGACTCTGCATGCATAGAGTAAGACTTTGAAAGGACTTGCAGAGAGAAGTTACTGGGTCAGAAAGCTGAATGGAGCTACCACTGATCATGCTATGCAGTAGTACACTGATGTTTTGACTCAGTCAAACAGATCTGTGGGCCAAGATCAAGTAGTTTAAGAGACATGTATGGAACTAGAGTTTCTGAAGGAAATGAGAAAGATAATGATACACAAAAAGTATTTGAAGAAATAATAGTCCCATATTTCTTAAACTAGTTGAAAATTATTTTTAGATGAAGAAGGATAAATACAAGAAAACTATACTTAGACATGTAATAATTAACTTGTGAACTAGAGAAAAACTTGAAGGCAGCTAGAGGAAAATTTTTATAAAAAAGAGAGAAAAAAGAGAGGGAGAAAAGAAAGATGGTAGGAAGGAAGGGAGGGAGGGAGAACTGAGAGAGGAACAAAGGAAGGAGAGCATTGCATGAGGGTAATGATTGGCTTCTCATCAGAGAGAATGGATAGCTTTAAAGTTCAGAACGAAAGAAAATAACTTGTCAACACTGAATTTAATATATTGTGAAAATATCCTTAAGAAATGGGACTGAAAATATAAGACATTAGAGATTTCATTATCAACAATTTTGTACTAGAAGAAATGCAAAAAGAATGGAAGAAAAATTGTGAAAAACTCTTGTTAACCTCAAACGTAATGGTAAAAAAATTGAACAGGTTTAATCTAAGATGATAGCAAGACAGGGATCCACTCTTGTGGGTGTCCATCCATAGAATATTTGAGTCCTCTCTAGGGTGATAAGACTAAAAAAAGGAATAAGGAAAGAAAATAAAAAGGAGTTAAAGGCATAAATACTGAAAAGAAAAATGTCAAATTGTGTTTATTTGTAGATGTTCTGATAATTTTGTAGAAAATTCATAGAAAAGTACATAAAACTATTAGGATACAAATTCAATAAAAATATTTTTATCTCTATATTATAGAAATAACTCAAAAATAAAATGTAGCAGAATAACATTTAGCATCAAAATCCATAAAAATAATACATTTAGTGCAAGATGTTTAAGACTTCAACAATGCTGACAGCAATTACATAAAATCTATATAAAGGGTAATTATATATTATTCATAGAAAGAAGACTCATTATCAAGATATCAGTTCTGCTCAATTTATCTACAGAGACAGCCAAAATTTTAATGAAAAATTTAATAGTCCCTCCCCTTTTGCAGAAAACAACTGATCCTGTGATTTGTACGGAGGTGGGAAATAGCTTAGAATTTTGAAATACAGCAAAACAAGGAATTAAACTTCTGATTTCAAGAATAACTACAATATAGAAGTAATCAAGACAATATATATATTATTGGCAGAAGGATAGAAAAATATATCAATGGTACAGAACAGAAAAACTAGAAATATATACATATACATGTACTCTGTCTGAATATATTTCTCTCTCTATATATTTTTTAATCAATTGGCTGGATGGGTAGTGAATAATGTAAAAAAAAAATAAAATGAAATGAAAAAATCAACCATTATCTAATCTCTTCCCTACACAGTAAAAGTCTGTAGTATATGAGACTCTACCTGATCTGGCCATCTCTAATCTTTCTGCCTTTTCCTACTCTTCTGCTTGTTCACTCTACTTTGACTACATTTGTCTACTGAGAGTCCTCAACAGGCCAGCCATGCTTTTTACTCAGAACTTTAAACTTTCTCTGTCCTTGCCTCAGACTTCCAGAAAACCATAGTACTCTTTCTTTTACCTTTTCCAAGTCATTACTCACTTGTTCTCAGCAAAGCCTTCTGTGATCCCTGTAGTTAAGATTAAACATCCCACTTTATCTGGCACTTTTTAAAGATTAATTTATTTATGCACACAAGAGCTGGGGTACAGACCGGAGGCACAGGAGGTGAGAGGATTCACCAGAGACAGAGTGGGGAGCAGAACAGGCAGACTGACTGAAACACACTGCTGAGGGAGCAGCGGGGGAGACAGGAGAGGTCTGCCGTGCCATGTGGGTAGACTCCCTGCTGCAGATAGCTTGATAGCACTGTCTTTACTCCTGAGCCACCAGGGAGAGTCCTATCTGGCACTCCTTATCCCCTATCTCTTCTAAGCATTTTCCAATTGCATCACCTTCTCATGTTTTACATTGCTTACTTATTTTGTTTATTGTTTGACTTTACATACTGGAATGCAGGTTTCACTATGCAAGTACTACTCCAGTGCCTATAACTCTCACAAGATAGGTGATCAGTATTTATGGAATGATGGCATGAGAGTACCTGGGAGTAAATATGTAGGTTTTCAAGTCAAACGCCTAGGTTTGAAAGTTAGCTGTGCTAGTTTCTGTCTATTTGATTTTGAGCAAATCACCTAGCCTTTCTGTGCCTAAGTAAAATGATACAACCTCATCCGGTAGATGTGAGGATTAATTAGTTAATATTGTAAAACATCTAAAGCAGTACCCTACATGTTTAACTGTCAACAAATATTGTTGGTATTCAGTAATCTGTGGATCATTTTTCTTGTGCAGGCACTCTTCAAGGTCCTATGTACTAGTAAAAGAGAATTTAAAATGAGAAATCTAGCCCCCAATGAATTTAGAGCTGAATTTTTATATAGTTTTGCAGAAAATCCTTTCACACACTCCCTGTTGCAATTCAGTTTATTCTTTAAGACCCAGCTCTAGGGTGACCTTGGCGAGACCACCCTGTCCTCTCCAGGTGGAGGAAGTTCTCTTTACTTTGAAAGTAAAGCATTTATTTATTCTTTATTTTTTGGTTTGAGAACATTTATAAACATGTAAGCACGGGCCAAATAAAGCAGTATGGAGATAGAGAAGACTAAAACATGGGTCTGGACTTTAAGGGGTAGGTAGATTGTTAGCAAAAGCAGACCTACACAGAAATGAGGGAAAAATTGTGTCACATATTCAGAAGTAAGTACTGTGCCTATGAATTTATATCTCTGTCCCATATCCTGGATTGTGAGCTTCTGTAACCAGAATCTTCTCCACATTTCAATTATTCTTTGCATCACAAATCCCTGTATAGTGCTTGTCTGGTGCATTTGTGCTTAAATAGGCTCACTGAAATGACTGAAATAATAGGCAAACTTGAAATGCATAAATAACAGAGACAGAAGAAGAAATGCTGCTTCTGTTATTAACAACTAACATTTACTGAGTACTTACTATGAGTCAGTTTACATTCTAAGTACTTCACATATTTTATTTTTATTTAATTTATATACAATAGAAGTAGCTGGTATATCATCCATATTCTATGGATGAGGAAACAGGTACAGACAAGCTATGCAACTTTTCCAGGGACCAAACCATGATTACAACTCAGGACTTTATTTCTGAAGACTATTTTGCCTACTCTTCTATACATCAGTAAAGTGCTGGTTGGTATTGCTCTGGCAATCCTTTGTGGTCGACTATTTGTACCTGAGTATTTGGTATTTCTTCTGCTATTTTTCTTTCTAGAAACTATTCAGACACAGTTATGGACATAAAAGCTGTGGACCAAAGGCTCCAGGGACTCATATTTCAGTGAGTAAAGTTGAAGCTTGTGTGGTCAGTTCTCTGGATTCTTATGTACCTACTCACTCATTTTTCTGTTTTTTTTTTTTTTTTTTTTTTTTTTTAGTGTAGTTTAAAATGTGCTGATAGAGAATAGGACTGCTGACGGTAGCACCAACCTACCCATCAAAAAGAAGGAGGCAGTTGGGAACGGTTAGGAAGAACATAAAGATATTCCTTTCCATTTTTAAAAAGACTTTACAGGCAGAGAGAGAGCTTGAAAGATAGGAGATGGTCCAAAGGGGCCTTGCATTTCATGACTTTAAAGGTACTCAGTATGGGACAAAAAGTTATTTTTCTCTTCTAAATAAGGACAGATCATCTTAGAAAACATATGAGGATTCTATTTCAGCATCTGATACAATGAAAGACTTGGAAACTGCTTCAATGAATATTTAGAACTACTGAGGGGGGTAAAATTATGTAGTTTTAAAGTCTACAATTAGGTAAAAAAAAGTCCAATTTTTCTGTCAAATAACAAGGGAGTGTAACTGGAGTTTATGTTAGCAGATTTACCTAGAGAACACATTTTGATTGCAAGGTACTGATATACTTTATAGGAAGGGTATTTGCTTGAGGAGTTAGAAAACACAAAACAAAATAAGCATCTTCAGGCATATTTTGAAAAAAAAAATCAACTAGCAAGTTAAATTATTCAGGAACTGAAATGGTAGTATATGACATTTTAAGCAGTCTCAAGAATGGATTTACTTTGAGACAAATGCACAGTCATCTTAGATAAGATAATTTACTTCTTCCAATCTGACACAGACAGAAAGATCTATTAATTTAAACCATATTCCAAAAGTCAGTTCAACAATTGTTTTTTTGTGATTTCCCCCAAGAAAATCTCAATATATCAATATTAGCAGAATTATTGTAAAAAGACAAATCTGATAACATTAAATGAAATGACATAAACCTCTAATAGTAAAATGAGTGTTATGTGTGGGAGAAGATAAAGCAATTTTGATATAATGACTATTAGAACATCAGGATTGCTATTAACTTAAAATTGATATTGTATCGAAACTTCACTTTTTATAACAAATCTTAATAATTAATTTCCTTCAATTTTCTATATTCCATATTAAATAATTTATGTGGTGTTTGTGTTCAGAGACTCTTAAACTTATATTTTTGGATATAACAGTAATTATGTTCTTAAATGTTGAATGTAAAAGCTTTAATATATGTTTACTATATAAGCTTATATTAAATCCAGTTTGTAACATAGTTTGAGTAAATTCTGGTTTTGAGATTTCCATGACCCTTTCTCCCAGAATTCAACTGATAATATTACCACATTACTTTCCACTGAGTTTTTCTTTCCTTGAGCAGATGTATTTTAATTATTAATTATTATACTGAATACAAGAAGCATAATAATAGGAAAGGGAACATGATACGTCTTTTTAAATATCAGAACAAAATAGGCATAAAATAATCCTTGCTGAAAGAAAGAATAAATGAATAATAACTTCACATTACATCTTAATCACGATTATTATACTAATTTTTATTGAGCACTTGCCATATTTTAGGCACAATATATACATCTTTGCTTTTTATACATTATTTAATGCTCACAGAAACTGAAGATTAGAGTGCTTAGGTACTGTTCTACCTTGTCCAAGTTCAGGTGGCCAATAAGTGATAACTCCAAACCAGGCTGCTCTTTCTCTGCATCTTATAGAAGCCACTCTCTTTACTTTGCTCTAAGGTATTTTACCCATCCCTTTCTGTTCACCCTCACAGGAGGACCGAGCTCTGCAGAGTGAACACTGTTCGAGAGTGGGTGAAAGGATTGTCTTGGACTCGACTCTCCTCCCTGTGTGAAATCTTGTCTTTTTCGCTCCAGGTCTATAAGGTGGATTAGTGGATGGTCATTCTCTTGAAACAAATGCTCACTTGTGTTCTGATCTACAAATGCTCTCTTTTCTCTTTCCCCACCCTGGGGTATGTTACTGTGCTGAACTGATGTCTTACAAGCAGTGTTATTAGAGTTGCCCTTTTTCTAGACCCGCATGAATATTTTTATAAGTTTAATGGAGACACACTGTTGGAGCTATTTGGCCCATTTCATTTTGACCTGGAAATGTCTTTGACTCTGCTCTTCTAGTTGTATTAATAATAATGTACTAGAGCAACTTAGAATGTTTTTATAACTGGTCCAGTCAATGGGTTTATTAACTGGCAATGTTAAAAATTCACAACCTTTTCTGTTTTGCATTTTGCCATTTCAGTCAAAGCAAACTGAACCAATCAGAATTCACACACACAAAGATCAGGTCTGTATTTTTGGTAGAATGTTCCGAATCTAAGGAAATTAGTTTTTGTCCACTTTCAGTGATTTCTGTTCGTGGACACTGGATTCCAATGGCACTAGTTTGAACGTGGGCTTTCATACTATTCAGTTGCTTGGTTGCCAGAGTAGATGGTGTGAATGGAGATGGCTTAAGGTCACATGACCCAGACACTGTCATGACTCCTGGCCTTTGTGTCTTAGTACATGAGAAACAACTTCTAGACAAGGTCCATTATCTTTAAATATATCATGTGAATGATATACAAATTTTAAGAACAAGTTTCAAAATATGTTATGAAATTATTCACTTCAACACATTATCAAATATGAGTGGTAAAATTTTTAGTCTCTTTTATATAACCATTGCAGGAAGAGAAAACTCCATTCCCATTAAAGTACATATTAATAGGACCACCTGTAATTTTTTTGAAACCCTAAAATAGAAGCAGTTAATTTTAGGTTGAGTTTTAACAAGTTTTTCCTCCAGCTTGGATGCAACTCCCCAACTTATTTCTGAACTGACCTACAAAGGAAAAAGAGCAACTGGATAAGAGACTTATTTGATAAATTGAGAAACATGTCTCAGCGGGGCTAATATGGCTGACTCAGCACTTCTTCTCTTCATCTAATCACCTTTTTCACTTGCAATAAAAAAGGAAGTCTGGTTTTTCCAACCTCAGACAGACTTCTTGAAAGTGATTTGAAAACAAGAGCCTTTTGCAAGAGGGAGCAATACCTACCAACCCTGTTATCACAGTCTTGGCTTGCCTGGAATGCTGGATGGTAATAAATGTGATTGACAAAGCCAGGCCTCACTTAGTGTGAAGGCCGTGGGCTCTAGGCCGATGAAACACCTCTGGAAATGTGCCCAAAGGAAACACAGAACAGCATGGGTACGGTTGTGTGCCAAAGATTTTTGGGAATGAGTCCAAAAACATCTTCTGTAAGAGGAAATGAAAGAGGAAATAACTTGTTATTCCAAAGGGGTGAGAGGGTTGGGGTGAGAGTTGAAAGGAGGGTTGAAAAGAGAGAAAGAGAAGTGAGCTGGGAAGGTGAGGATGTGCTGAAGAGGGGAAGTGAGCATTGGGAGCTGGAAATTTTAATAAGCTCCCAGAGATAAGGGGGAAGTAAGGACTGTTTGAAAGGTAAACACGCCATAATGGAAAGGGCAACCTTGCCAAGAACAACAACATCAAGATAATTAAAGGAAAAGGCTAACATAAATGTGAGGAAAAAGAGAAAACGCTGAACAGGTCTTAAATATAAGAACACTCTAACTCAGCGTTTTGCAACTGACAACATCAACAGGAAAAGGAAAGAAAGGCATTCTTGCAGCTACGCACACAGACACCCCACCCTGTGATATTTGCGTTATCACTCAGTTTTTGTTGATTCAGGTAGAGTGGGATGATTGGGTGGAGTGAGAATTAAAATTTCAATTGTTTATCTCTCTGGGCCTGATACATTTTAAATATTTGGTCAGAAGGACATGATACCAGGATAATTTATTGATTTCCCGTATTATGCAATTTTGCAGTGTTAATAGCTGTAATTTAGTAGACTATAAAAGAAAATAATGTTCCTATTACATATATATATAAGATTTCCTTGAGCTCTTTTCATCCTAATGAGCAGAGTATATGAAAACAATTTTAAAAGATGATCAAGTTGACTAAGTAGTGTCTAAGCCACATACAACTCAGATTGCCTAATCCCCAACCCCATTCTATTCTGGGAGTCATCAATGTCACACTTAATTTGTGTTCTCTTTTAATTCTTGACTATTCTAAAACATTTCTAGAATAAATTTTTCAGGAGACCAGATACATGAACAGGGAGTATAAGGAACCCAGGCAAATAAAAATAAAGTGTACCTTTTAGTACAGATATCCAAACTAGACTCTAATTTGGTCAAATGAAGGTAAATTTGGGGTCTCATCCTTAAGTTATTATCCAGAAATATTTATATATGTATTTATATATGACTTCAGAAAGAGAAAGAGAAGTGAGCTGGGAAGGTAAGGATTTTGTTCTTGTAAAAGAATATAAAAAACAACCAGTAAACATATATTTTCTTATGTCATGGAATTCCCCCAGTCTAATTTTACTTTAATGCAGCTTTTAAACAAAAATTTTTACAGACTGCTGTGTGTATTTACATTTACAATGCTATGTCATAGCAGTCCAAAATTGTGCATCAATATATGAAACCTAAGAATGATACATGAACGAAACTAACCATTGCCTTATTTCCTCTCCTTGGGAAACTTTTTGAGAAAGTTTAATTTTATTTGGTACTTTAAAATCACAAGTTAATTTTTTTTTTTTTGGTACATGGCATTGCTTACACAGCAGTTTATAAAATCTTAAAAGCTTAACATATTTCTCCTCTTTGTCAGGAGCAGCAGCAAATAAAATAAAACAGAACTTTAATCATGGTTCTTTCACCACTATCAGTGAAATTTATCAATATTATCTATGTGTCCTTAAGTGTAAAATGAGTCTTGAATGGGCAATCTTTTTGAAAAGCAGCTATTGGAAAACAGGTGTGCTGGAACCCAGGAGATATAATTCAGACCAGGTTTTGTCGCCAAGTACCAGGGTGTTAGTTAAGTAGCCATGCAAGAAGGTAGAGAAAGGAAGGCTGCTTTTTAGCAAGGTTGGGGAGGGAGCATAAGTTGAAAACGAAGACCAAATTCTACAAGGACTTAAGGTGTTAAGGAACAGGTTATTTAGAGCCATCAGGAGAAGAGAAGACTGACAAAAATCTGGAATTCAGTTTAAAACAAACAGAAAATAACAGCTGTATTTCTGTGTCTAAGTGTCTAAAAAGGATAACCTCATATTTCAAAATAATCCTGATAGGACTGTTGTTGGATTTTGCAATTGGGAATGTGGTTCTCAACCACCAGACCAGGAAGTTAATACTAAAATTTGATTCACTTGGGTACAAGTGAAAAGAAATTTTACTTCATAATTTTAATTCTTTAAAAGATAAAACTTTGGTTTTTGGGTATTCTTACTTCATTTGAGAACATTTATGTACGTCTAGTTCTTGATATGTATAGCTTTTGAACTATGATCTCAAAGAGTTAAAAACCCCCTTCTTATGCACTTCAAAAATATAGCCTAATTTTCATTATTTTTGGTGCTGGGACAGAGTGAATCTAGAATAATTAAAATATGGTACTACCTGGGATCTTTGGGTCTAGGAAGAGCCCGAAAAATGGAATCTCGTACATGGTTACCATTTCTTTTACTAGAGGAAGTGAGAATAGAGGCTAAAGCAAAAGAAAGCAAGAAATGTACAGTTGAGTTCATCACGTACCTGGGGAAATTGAAGTTTGAATTGGATATTCTTAACTATGTGAGTCTTCCTGTCTTTATTTTAGAAAAGGTTGCTTTTAAGTTTATTCAAGTCCAGTGATTCATTCATCATTGAGCTCAATCCTCAAATCTCAGCAGCTATCTGATTTTCTTGCACTAGTAGGGGCTCAATATTTCTTTGAAACATCAAATTGAAAATAGGATTGAGACATTTCTTCTGAGTCAAAACACCCTGTACATGGTAAAATTTCAATTATGGAAAATTATATAAGTAGTGTTTACAATGAATTTCTTCTGAAAGTCTCTGGCATGCTGAGTAAGGACACATTAAATCCAAGTTGTAGCTTTCATTCCACATGGGAATATGGAAGGCGATACACACTTATGGTGCACATCAACTACACTTTATGACTACTGAGAAAATGCCACTTACTTTCTGTTCAAGAAAAAGGTGGATTATTGAAGAGAGACTGTCAGGCTGGTGTTCTGGCACCAATCTTTAAGGCATGGAGGGAACCTCCTGGAGGAAATACAGTGTTTCATCAGTTCCCTCAGGACTACTTGACAAAATTCAAATGTTATTTGCTTTTTACCTTTCGGGGAGCAGGCTTTTCCTAGTACCATGATCTTACCGTTCACCAAAATGTTATGAGAAAGAAACTATTAATAAAATCCTTTCTTCCTTTTGTTTCAGAATGTGATCAACTGCCAGGATGCACAAGGGGAAGTTTGTGGGAATGGCAATTATCTAATAGCAGCATTTTAAATACATCCTTATTTTATGGGTAGTGTTTGGAAACCACTTCCTTATGCTCCAGAATTTATTAGTACTTAAAAAGAAGCTTGAATTTCCCAGCTTCTTGGGCAAATAAAAGTAGAAGACTAACTTAGTCTGATTACTTTTTCATTGTACATAAGTTTTGAAATGATTATTTTAATTTCATTTGATGAAAAAACATAAAACCATTCTCTCTCACACATGTGAATCCTCCCTTTGGTTCTCATTTAGAGGAGGATGTAAAATTCCCCTGTGGAGATTCTGAGAGGCTGCTCTGGGTGGGTAAACTCTTGATTGGTCCTCTCAGAAGATCTTTTTTTGTGTGTATGGTCTAGAAATAATAAATTTTTGGTAATTTGATTTCTGCTTTCTTCTCCATGAAGGTAGAGGGCTTAATAAATTACATTCTAAGTCACAGAAAGAGGAAAAAATTATATGTATCTTGTTGCCTCTGTAGCAAATGGCCACACATTTAGGGACATGAACACATTTTTTCCTCTTATGATTACAGAGTTCAGAAGTCTGTAATCAGTCTCACTGGGTGAATGTCACAGTTTCAGTAGGGCCAACCTCTAAGGGAGAATCCTTTTGCCTTTCCCAGTTTCTGGAGTCCCATTTCTTAGCTCATGGTCCCTTTCTCCTCCTTCAAAGGAACCAACTTAGCATCTTTTTTTTTAATTGACTCTGCTTCTCCCTTTTGCTGTTTGCTTCTATCCCATGGCTCTCTTCTCTTCTGTGATTAAATTTCCCCAGGTTTTCTTCTTAAAAGAATATTTGTGATTATATTTTGAGCCCATCTGGATAATCTCTCCATTTCAAGACCTTTAATTTTATGTTATCTGCAAAATCCCTTTTTGTCATGTAATGTAATAGTTACACATTGCAGGGGGTAGGACCTGGCAGTTTTGGGAGGCCACTATTCCGCTTACCACAGCTATCTTTCATCTACTTCTGAACATGGTCTAGTAAAAGTCATGTTAAATTCAGAGGTGGCTCCTCCTTAATTTTAGCCTTTGTGAAATTTTTAATTTAAAAAGAATTGTTTGAATAAGAGAAACAGAATTTCTGAATCAGGAAAAGTTGTTTCTTCTACAAGAAATAAAGGTTTTGCCATAAAAGCTAAACGTCACCTAGAATATCCAGGTTTCAGGCATGAAAACTTCCCTGTTTTACAAATGAAGAGACTGAAGGATAAAGAGGTTACATAACTTGCTTATAATCACAAAAGTAAGTGATAAAACGTAGAGCCTCTGTTTTACCGGAATATACCAGAATAAAAAGTGAAGGTTGAAACTCAGTGCTAAGGGACAAATGACGTTAAGAGCACTTGGGCCATAGTGTTGGCTTTAAACTCACAGCAATCCCACTCCTAGGAATATACCCCAAAGATACTAATACACTGATTCAAAAGAATACCTGCACCCCTATGTTTATAGCAGCACTCTTTACAATAGGTAAGACCTGGAAATAACCTAAATGCCCCAAACCAGATGAGTGGATCGGGAAGCTGTGGGACATATACACGATGGAATACTACTCAGCAATCAAAAAAGAAAAAACTAGACACATTCATAGGAACATGGATGGATCTGGAAGGGATTATGCTCAGAGAAGCAAGTCAGAAGGCAAAAGAAAAATACCAGATGGTTCCTCCCCTAGGAGGAATATAAGGGAACCAATAAGGATCAAGGAAAGGAATAAGAACTATAATAATAATAATAACAATAAAGACACAAAAATGAAAAGACAAGGAAGGACAAATTGGGGACACTTGGTAGGGAGGGAAGAGGGGGAAGGTTGAGGGCAGACGGGAGCACGGGGGGCTGAGGTGATGGTGCACTGGTGATACGGTGATGGAGACTACATGGGGATTAAAATTAATGTCAAATATATATAAATAAATATAAACTCACAGTCATAATCTCAGAGTTGGAGCATCCAGATTTTCTAGATTTCTGAGTGGTGCCTTTCATTCTGGTATGTTGGCCAAAATAGTAGCTAACCAATGTTAGTTTTTTGTTGTTGTTATCAGTATCATTGTCATGATTATGAATGGTAGTCATCCTACAGTAATTTGGGGCACCAGGCTCATATCTACTCAATGATAAAGAAGTTGAGTGAGGGCCCATCCATTGTTACCTACTCCCGATCTTGTTCTATTTGTTACTTTCTTTTAATATTTTTAATCCCTCATTTCTCTATGAGCCTATGTGATCGACCTGCAAACTATTTTAAATCCACCATTTCAAATTCATTTTCTTTTGATGTGACATATCCATCATGCTATTACTAATAGTCATGTCTCAGCATACCACCAACTTTATTGAAAGAGTGATTAAGTCTTGTACATGCACTGCCTCCATTCTTCCATTCCTCATTTCTCTTGTCATGATTGTCAAAGTTCCACTCCCATTGCTCCATAAGGTCATCAGTATCTTTCTTGTTGCCAAGTCTACTGACCACTTCTCAGTTTTTTATTCTCAGTGACTTAGCTGCAGTCCTTGAAAATATTGATTTTCAGCTACATTTTTGAAATCCACATTTTCATGTGTCTCCCTTCTGAGTCTTTTTTTCATTCCTTTCCAATTCCTTAGGTGTTAGAAAACTGAGAATTCTTATTTTTTTATAATTTTTAAAAAATTTATTAATTATATTTGACATCATTTGTAGTCCCCAGGGAATACCCACCACCATTTCACCGGTGCACCATCACCTCAGTCCCTTGTGCACCCTCTGCCCTCATCCCTGTCTTTGCTCTCTCCCCTTCCCCTCCCCCCCATGGTCCCTTTGGTTTATCCTGGCTTTTTGGTCTTGTTGAGTTTTTTTGTTTACTTTTGGTTATAATTGCCCAATTCCTTGAGCTTATTCTTTGTTGCTGTTGTTGTTCTTTCATATTCCTCCTAATGGTGAAGCCATCCGATATTTTTCTCTTGTCTTCTGACTTGTTTCACTGAGTATAATTCCTTCTAGTTCCATCCATGTTTCTATAAATGCCCCTAGTTTATCATTTCTGATTGCTGAATAATATTCCATCGTGTATATGTACCACATCTTCTTGATCCAATCATCTACTTTTGGGCTTTTGGGGTGTTTCCACGTCTTACCAATTACAAATAGTGCTGCAATAAACATAGGAGTACAGGTGCTCTTTTGGACAGTGGAAAACTGAGAATTCTATCTCTGGTTTCTGCAGTTTCTCCCCGAGTTCACTCATGGTAGTTTCAGTGATCTTGAATGTCTTCAAGATTTGCTAATCCCAACCTGTTGTCAGAACTCTTTCTTGGGTTTGAGGTCCTTATTTCCAACAGCTTTCTTGGTCTACATTTCTGGACATGACCTCTACAACTGCTAGCTAATCACCTCAAAATAAAACTTAGTGTCTCCTTTTCTCAGTTTGTATTGTATTGTCTTCCTTTATTCATCTTGTTTCATTTTGACAACCTCTAACTGATACAGCAAACCAAGAATCATAAAGTTAAGCACACTTTTCTCTTTATTTTCACAGAAAATTACTTTCTAATTAGTCATTAAATTCTGTGTCATTGGCATGCTCATTACCACCCCTTTAACCTAGGCCTTTATTCTTGCCTTCTCAATTATAATAGTCTTCTAAATTGTCTCTCTGTTCCCTGGTCCTCTTCATGTCCATGTTGCCCTAAAGTGACCTATAATCAATCAGTGTCAGGAATGCCTTTTGTCTCTCAAAAAATCCTTCCAAGTCTTCTAGACCCATTGGGAATGTCAAACCCTTCTCTGTTGAGGAAGAGTTGGCTGCCCTCTCATTGGTCTCTGTGCTGAATTCAGCTCCTGAGTCTGGTCCCACCCCCAATGGACTGAAGCTCTTCAAAGGCTTTGTCTATGTTTCCACAGAACTTGGTATGGGGTCTGGGTCCCAGGAAGTGCTTATGAACTGTTGTATCTGTTGGATGAATCACAGTATTCATGTTGAGAGGACTGAGAGATAAATCAAGATGATTTTCAAAATGGATGACAGACACTTGACTGTGTCAGTTTTTTTTTTTCTTTTCCGGTTTCAGTTTGGACTTTAGGGTTCATTGACTCAGAATATTCCTCTCAATACTAAAGCAAGGAAAGAAAATTTTGGAAATTTTGGAAAATTTTAATAAAATAATTAAATTAGTAGTCACCAATGAACATCTTTGTTTATTGGCATGGGATTAAACTTTTACCCATTTGTTCTCAAAAAAATGATTGGAAAACTTCACTCATATTTGTAATTGGGAAAAATCATTTTATGTGGACTCTCAGTAATTTGGACCATATTTGTATCTTTTATTAGATGTGCATTTACAGGCAGGGAACTTCCAAAACTGTTTTTGAATGCCTACTGATTCCCTCTATTAGAAATCTTACATGCATTATGAGAAAAACCAGGCAGCTATTAAGGAGAAAGACAACTGATATTTACCGAACCCCAAATATTTGGCAAGTATTCACCCAAGTGCTTTTACAAACACCTCATATCTCAAAACGACTTTGCCTAGAAGGTTAAGACAAGACTGAAATGCTCACCCAGGGCCTCCGCCTTTGAGTTGATATTCTCTAAATATTAGCTACATTTAGCTATTCTCTAAATATTAGCTGAAGATGAGGTTGGGCACTGCCTAAGGGAAGAGATGAAAGGGACACACAGAGGCTCAGCCTTCTCCTTATTGCTTATAAGAATTCAGCTCTGGTTCCAAAAAGTAAAACAACACACTATAATACCTACCACTTTCCTCTTTGAAGGCTATTTATGCTCCGTTATTCTAATTCAAGGTTACCTCTTGTGATCTCACCCCACCGCTTGACCCCTAATGGAATTATGTTAGTTAGAACACAGGTGAAGCTAGTAGTACCAAGACTTTACTTAATAAGACAGAAATTAATTTGTCACTTAACAGTTCAGCATGTAAGCAGTCCGTACTGGTACGGTATCTCCAAGTGTTAGGATTCAGACTCCCTCTAGCCATTATTCACAGCTATCATTACTCTCATTTTATCTACCAAACAAACTAAGCCTATTTCAGCTTAAGTAAATTGCCTACTGTGCAAGTAGTAGGCAGAACTGGGATTCTCTGTTTCCAGACCTACAGCTCCTCTTCTCTACCATGTTTGGTATAAAATATGATGCTTATATAATAAAATAGGGTCACCTAACAGGGGTGTGGGCTCCTTCTCTGTGGCCAGCAATACTCCCAGCAATTCCCCATGCCCCAGGTTGGAAACACTGATTTAGTCTCAGCAGGGCATAAAGGCAGCTGCTGTGCATATGCTGCACCATAAGGCACGACGGAAGTGCTGCCTATATTTCATATCCTTGTTCAAATCTCCACTCTCCCATTCACCTGCTAGCATAAGGAGTGTGGTTTTCTGCAAGAGGATAATCTAAAATGCTGCTTTTGCATCAGAAAGCTAAAAGGTTCATATATCCTGCCTGGATGGGAACATTTTCCAGCCTCAGAGTCTATAAAAATGTTGTGGCATGAATGGTTCAGCTGAAACAACAGAATGCTGGGAAAATGACTCTGCAAAACACACTTGAAATATTAGTCATCAGTATGTATAAAACACCACTTCTCCCACAGAGGGAGGCCTGGGTCTGGCACTAAGCACATTTTTGTCTGTACAATCAGGTGGGAATTGTAGGTTTATGTTTCACAAACTCTAATCTATGGAAAGCTGTCCACTAATGTGAAGATTGAAGACTAAGGAATATGTGTCATTCCTTCCTGCTCCCTGTTATTTCTTCAAAGGTGATAGAAAACCCAGATGTTTCCCTGTATTATCAAGACATTAGTATATATATTATAAAAAATATATAGTTATATATTATAATGACATATAATTAAATTGTATCATATATTATAAAATTATATATTATAGTACATTTATAAAATATATGTGTTACATTTTATAGTGCATTGAATATCATATTTGTAATTTTATATATGAATCACAAATTTTATATTTATATACTCTATAACATTGTATATAACATATCACATATATTACACATTATATACAATTTTATATATCATATATGAATATAATGATTTATATACATTTAATATAAATATATAATGTATTCTGTGTAAATCAATGGTGCAAAAGTTTGTTCTGAAATTAACCTAGAAACAAAAATTTCTCTAGTATTCTTTGTTTCAGTAAAAGCATTAAAACAAAAAAAAAAAGTATCGAAAGGAGAAGTACAACAAGATATTAAAACTTGCAGAGGACATTAATCTGGGTGGGAGAGGCGAGTTTGGAGGTAAATTTTTTTTTTTAAGATTTTATTTATTTAATCATACAAGAGCCGGGTTATAGGCCAGAGTGCATACAAGAGCTGGGGTACAGACCAGAGGCATGGGGTGGGGGGTAGGAGTGTCATGGTAAGAGGATTCACCAGAGACAGAGCGGGGAGCAGAACAAGCAGATCAACTGAAATACGCTGCTGAGGGGAGCAGTGGGTGAGATAGGAGGGGTCTGCTATGCCTTGTGGGTCACCTCCCTGGCGGGGGATTGAACTCGTGCTGCAGTGGCTGTGGAAGCTCCACGGTGTGGCTCTCAACCCCTTGCACAGGCAGGAAGGCATACATGTGGCTTTATTTTAAAATGATGATTAAACATTAATTTTTCTTAAGCCCTTGTGTGTTTCTGTAGAATTTCAGCCCTAGTTTCCAAAGACTTTTTCACTAGGAAAACACGTCATCCCAATCTGCTTAAGGGACTAGCTTCATATTCCACACCTGCATTTTGGGCAGGAGAGTTCAGTGTTTAGACACACACACACATTCTGATACTTGGTGGACTAATTCCCCTCCTGTATTTCAGTGAAGCCATGCTGGTGTCAGGCTGGGCAGGGTACAGAGCATGAGATGCTGGGCTCATCAGCTCGGTTATCTCCAAACCAGCTGTCTCTGCTCCTGCAGATGCTGCTCAGGGGTTGAATAACCCATGTCAGCAGCACAACTGGACACAGTGACCTGACGGCACTGGACCTCCAAAGCACACAGGCTTGGTGATCTGCTTTAATTAGCAGCCTTGTTGATCCTCAGACTTTATCATGTCTTTCTGCCGTCGTGGGTATACACCTACTTAGGTAAAGGGGTCCTATGCAGGAGTCACTTGTCGGCCCAGCACGTTTCCCTGCTGCCAGCAGGTTGGCCACTCAGCAAGGCACCAGCATTTGCTGGAGCTGGGAATGTGTTGCCATGTTTGTTTTACTCAACTACCTCAATGAAATTTTCCAGCCCTTAAATAGAAGCTGCTCAGTGTGTGACATGAAACTTAGAAAAGCAATCTATCCCTGCAAACTGCCTACTCCCTCCCAAGATTGGTGGTTAGTGAAATTCTAAGAAATTCTAAGAGAACTTTCCAGTTGAGCAAGAAGTCATCCTGTTCTACCAGGGGCAGTGCTGGCATACAGACATATTCCAGCATAGAGACTTGGCATTATTTCAGGTGTCCTGGGCTGAGCTGTCTAGAGCTGCAGAGTGGAGGATTTCCCTAAGGAGGTGCTGGGGCCAAAATTATATCAGACACTAAGAGGCTTTTCAGGATTCTGATTTAAGAACTTAAGGCCAAAAGTCAGCACTGGGGCGATTTCTCTGAAAATGCGTCTCAGTGTTAGCGTAGCCATGTGGATGGGCGTCCTCAGGAGACAGGAATCTGGTGCTTGCTCTCCTTCTACCTGCTTGTTTAACTTTAGCCAGTTTTCTCCCTGAATAAGTGCAGCAGATGGGAAGAAAGGTTCTTAGAATGGCTGGTTTTGAAGAAGCAGAAAGGGCGTCTGGGTCGGCCTGTGGTCCTGCAGCACACATGTGCAGAGGCTCCTGGTCCTCCACAGAGGGACCTGCATGGGGCGTGGGAAGCAGGAGCGACCGCATGGAGTGTGACAAATGAAAACTTTTAAAACGACATTTACTTTTATAAGTCAGACATTTAAGTGGGTCCTTTTTATGGAGCATTTTCAATTTTTATATCACCTAAGAGACTTTTGCATTTCTTAAAATTCTCCTGCACATTAAAAATGAATTATAGTCTCATCCATTTTAGAAATGAATTTGGGGGAATTTGTAAAACAGTTATAAAGGCCACATGTACCCTGAGACAGTCCAATATCCCGAATGAATTTCTCC
The DNA here is from genome assembly GCA_019455555.1 of Galemys pyrenaicus. Classification (NCBI taxonomy): domain Eukaryota; kingdom Metazoa; phylum Chordata; class Mammalia; order Eulipotyphla; family Talpidae; genus Galemys; species Galemys pyrenaicus. The sequence goes on from JAGFMF010012298.1 coordinate 5,184,092, forward strand.
CCTTGATTGATATACTGGTGACCCAGGAAAAGACATTAAATGACAAAATTTTGGCATGAACTTAGTGTTTGGTATCATTCATAAACATTTTGACTATGTCTTTCCCTGTTTAATGTGTTTCTTTATATTTGGGGAAAGTGGCGTGGGCAGAAATGGTCGTGGGCCAGAGGTTTGAGCCCGATCTTAGTCAGTGTGTCCTGGGATTGTAGCTACCGCTTAGGCGGGGCTGGTGCAGTCTTGGAGCGAGGTCCTATTTAATTTTCACAAGGGCCCCATGAGGAGGCGCTGTTTTGTCTTCCACATTTTCAGATGCAAGCGCTGGGAGGTTGAGGAACCTGGGAGCCGAGGGTCAGGAATCCAGGTATTTGGCTCCGGAGTCCTGGCTAGGTGCCTTCTGCAGTCCCGCTGCGTGGTGACCTCAGGCTGTCTGGGCCTCCCTTCTGATTTTCATTACCCAGGGGCATGACTGCCATCTATTCTGTGTAAACTATTCTTTTAAGTGTAAGTTTCTTAAGAACAGGATCCAGGTTTGTTTTTATACTTGCTATGAATAAATTGAATTCAATGGTGTGGCTTTTCTGTATCTTGCACCTGAGGGATGAACCTGGAAAAACAACTTTCTTGGGCAGATTGCAGCATAACAGGGGCTGTGAAAAGCTACCCTGGCGTGTTAAGGAGCATCAGATTCCAAAATTTGGTCAGCATGTAGCTAATCTGGACTATATCAATAGACAAAGGAAGGAGAAGAGTCTTCATTCTAGATTTATCTGGATTGGCATATCTGTAGCACCTTAAACCAGTTCTGGAATACTTTTTATTTCCCTGAGTACTGTCAGACACCTTCCAACATACATCCACAAACTAGAAAATAGCATAAGGTGGTAACCAGACCTGTGAGGGGTCTGGAAATCATTACAACAATGGAATGTACTAGAACTATTTACATCAGAAAGAGAAGCTTGCATACAACCTTTTATGAATGAGACATTAACTTATGGAATATTTTGCTTTACAAAGTTCGAATATACCAGGTATCCCATTGCGTATTTGAAACATGGGTCGAAGTGCCAGTATCACAGTTATTTTAAGATGTAAAAAAGCAAATACTATAAACCTGTAGCAGTTCTCCAGGACATGGGTAAGAATTTGATTCTCTTATTCACACCATTTCTCCAGCATTTAGAATAGCACCAGGCATTTTTCAGGTGCTAGGAAATATTTGTTGAATGACCATGAATGAATGAAGTGCATAGGTCGCTTAAAAACACCAAAAAGTTGAAGTTCAGTACTCTGAATGACAATTGCAATCATGTAGAAACCTCAAATGCATTTTTTCTGTCTTCTGTTTATTTGCTTGATATTGTGTCAAGGAAATATTGGTTCTCAGAGAAGTAGTTTGCCTTGCAACATAGAAAATTCAGTGACACTGATTCAGGGGCTTGAGAGAATTAATAAAAAACGTTTGTTTCAAAGTTGAATCATTAACAGTATAATATATATTTGCTTGTAAATCTCATCATTAAAGCCTCAGATCAGAAATGCTGCAGATGTCATAAGGTGTTAAGGGTGTCGATGATATGGATACATTCACTTGTCAACGACCACTAGCCATGAAGGGAAGGTGCTATGTAGGTTTGCTTGATCCTGCTGTGGGTATTGTAGGATAAATGAAGATTGTTAGGTTTTTGCACTGCTGGCCTCTGTGGCTGTCACCTGTGGCCTTGAATGCAAAAGGCACTTGGGAGAAAGGGCTCGGGGTACACATGTCTGATGGTGGATGCCTAGAGTGTGGTGTGGGTGTGTGTAAGTGGGTGCACCTGAGCCTGCATGATGCTGGTGTGCCAGGTTACCATGGTCACAGCTGCTGCGTTTGCTGCCTCTCACCCTGGTAAGTACCATGGGTTCTTGTCTTATGAAGTCGTAAAAAGGAATTCACAGACTTTTCAGATAAGTAAGCAAAGAGAAGCAAACTTTGTCTTGGAAATTAAAGAAAATTTTATTTAGGAAAAAGAAGGTAAAGAGGAAGACTCCCAGGTATATGGTACCTGGGAGGGGCAAAGAGAGCCATGTGGAGTCTAGCCTCAGGGAATATATGCCTAATTTCCCTAATTAAAATTCTAAAATTTCTCTAGTCTTTTTGTGATTGGTTATTTCTTAATAGTCCCACTTAACCTACTACTACCTCTGGAAACTTCAGTGCCTGGAATCTTTGGTGTGCACCTAGAATTTCCCTTATTTTACATCCACTATCTCCTCATTGCTTTTGAATGTCCTTTCATTCCTAGTTCTAGAGTGTTAACTAGATCTCTTTAGAAGTTTGTATTTCCCATCTCAGGCACCTTCCTTTCCTTTTGTTCCAAAACTTAACTATTCTGGGGTCTACCTATCCATTTCCCTGAAGCTGCCTAATTATTTCTAACTTGCCCTAGGCCTCATGGAGAATGAGTATATAGGGCAGTGTCACAGAAGACAGCATGTGGCATAGGACAGTGTGGCAGAGAGCAGTGGATAGTGGAGGAAGAGACCATGAGAGAACACCAGAGAGCCCAGAGGGAGTAGAGATTCCCTGGGAGCTAGGAGACCTGCCAGCCTCCTGGCCCTCTGGCACCCCTGCCTGCCCTGCACCTGTTTGCTCACTGCAAATGGTGTAGAAAGATCATTAAAAGCCTGAAAAAACCATTGAGGGCTCCAGGACTCTCCTTTGTCTGCTCTGCCTATTGCCTGCTTCCACTACAGTATTAAATTTAGATGTTTGCAAAAACCCGGATGCTGAGTCATTCTTGCAGGATCTTGGAATTCCAAAGAACACTGAGGATAGGAGGGAAGATGTTTGGTAGGTAGCAAGGAAGTCTCATTACTCAATGGGACTTTGAAGTAGGAATTCACTCATTCATCTATTTGCTCATTCCCAAATATCTGTGGAGTATCTGCTATAAATAGTTATTCTCTTTAGAGATGCTAAAATGTAGCTGCTTATAGATATAAAATCTGTTAGGGAAAATGAGGAATGCAAGAAGAGTAGGATAATGTAGTTCAGATAACTTTGAAGGAATACAAAGAATAATTGATATGAGGTGGAGGCGGTTAATGAAGGTTTCTCTAGTTGCCAGTTCTTTGAATTGCTTTAAAATAGCTAGGAATATGCTTGGAATTTATCATCTAGCTATACACACATACATACCACACAGATGAGTGGTTTTTTGCTACGGATTTAATTTTACAAACTCTGGGAATTCAAGAGAAAAATCAAAGAAGACTCCTTAACGCAGATTTAGGGTGGATTTTAATGGCTTGTTAGCCAGTCCTGAGTGACTCAACATAGGCAGGGTCAAACTGGAAACATAAATTAGATCAGCTGAAAATTTTCCCCATGTTCTGAGTACTTTGAACTATAGGACACACTTTATTTTACCCAATAGCTGCAGGTTTATGTGAATTTGAATCAGCTACCCAGTAAATATTTAAAGTTGAATAGCTCCAGCCAAGGAAGTTCACAATTCCCTAATAGTAATGTAACTTTTTTTGTCCTCCTTACGTCTTGAGAATATGGAAATTATTTAGGGAGTGAGAAAAAATTGGCATAATTCTAAATAGAGTAAAATGTTTATAGATTGAAGACTGTGAACTATAACCCATTTCATTTGCAAAGTTATAATTTTTACATGGGGAAAAAAAGAGTCATTTGGTTCTGTCCATCTCCTTCCCCCTCTCTGACTAGGACTGTATTAACATTGCTTCGATCATTATTACTTCTAGGAGATAGAATAGAATTAACAATCACTTAATTATTAATCACCTGTAATTGGAACTAAAGACTATAAAATGTAAAGGATGCCAAGTGAGCAGATAAGCGGAAGGGGAAGGAGGGCTGTGATAATTGCTTTGTTGTTAACCTTTCCTTGAAGTCACTCCTTTGACCTAACTTTGGGCTAGCTCCCTGCAGCCTGGTCTGCCTGGCCTACTTCTGCAGGGAGGAGGAGAGATGAAGAGGTCAGACCTAGTCATGGGGGTGGGGGAGACTGTGGTTTCCTGGTCTAGCTGGAGGCCCAATTCAAACATGAGGTGCAAGGTCAAGTTAGGTCAATAGGAACCAGCCTAGGCAAGGAGCAGCTGCTCAATTGCCTTGAGTGCTTTTCAATTTGGAAGAACTGAGAAGAGCAGCTCTTCTCTGAATCATTGCTTTCCCAGGCTTATGAATTTCAGAACCTCTTGTACTTTCCATTGCTTTCCAAACACAGACTTGTTTCAGGCTTCCCTGCACACAGATTGCAGAGATGTGGGCAAACAATTTTGACAAGATATGCAGCTTTGAGAAAAGGCACTTTGGACTTACGAGGACATGCACTATTGTTGGCCTTTCTGTGGGGGTTGTGGTAGGTGCTAAGGAGTTAAACACCCAAGAGGGAAACACAGGTGTGGAAACCCTCCCTTCCAGTGGGCCCAGATGGTCAAGAGGTGCGTCTAAAGCCCTCCCTGAGCTTATTCTCAAATTTGTAGCCAACAGACAGTCATTTTCTATTGAGGTTCAGGAAGAGGAAAAAAAAAAATCTCATTCAAGTTCTTTTTTTTTTTTTTTTTTAAACTCATACTTGTTACATCTGGTTCCAGAAACATTTATTGAACACCAGTTGTGTGCAAGAATGCTGTGGATGAAGAAATTGAAGCTCATCATCCATCTTTGAGGAGCTTCCAGGTAAATTGGAGCTGAAGGTTCACAAAAACTGATACAAGTGCTTGTGAAACAGCAGAGAAAGGACAAACGAACATTCCAGGAAAGAGGGGAATGGACAGTTACTCTCTTCTCTTCCCACTCTGATATTTGAAGGGCTGTGGTTCAGTAGCAAACTCCCCTGGTTTGCTTTTTCATAAGGTTTTCCACCAGCTATTAATTTTCTTCAGCCTCCTCTTGTTAAACTTGTTCTGATTTAGTTTCCTTTTGTGTAAGGATGTGCGTCTAATCATTAATTCTCAGCTTCCATGCTTGTTGCTTTCAAAGACCAATTCCTTCCACCCAGGTGGGCCATGTTGGGGAAAGAAATCAAATGCTTTTAAAGGCAGCAAGAGAAAAGTGAAATGAATTTGAAATAAGTCTTTTGAAAATAAGAGAATAAAATGATCTGTCATCTGCTTTTAAAATCAAGGGCTGTATTTTATAAATGTACATAGCATTTTGCAGAATACATATGACAAATGATAAAATAAACTTCAAGACTATGTTTAGGCCAGTGAAAAGAGAATGTAGAGGAACGTTTAGATAAGGAAACAGAGAACTCAGAAAAGATGCAAATTTCACCCTGATACTTTTCAAAAGCCCTGAAAAACAACTTTTGCAAAGGAAGGCAATATGTGAGTTCTGAGGTGGCACTGTGCTATGCAAGGACCACAGCCAGAGGGACCAGGGGTTCAGCCCCAGGGGGCCTGGGTAACTAAGGGCCCATGGCAAAGGGGAATTGAGAGTGCAGTGGAATTAATGTTGCTGATCAGCTGGCCTTTGAGTGGACAGAGAAGCCTGATTATCCAGGTAGGCCCAATGTATCACCTGCATCTTTAGGTGTGGAAGAGGAAAAGAGAAAAGAATCAGTGAGGCGGCAGTGTAAGTATTTGATCTCACTGGCTTTGAAGATGGAGGAAGGAGGTCACAAGTCAAGGAAAGTGGGTGATGTCTAGGATGTTATGATGTGCAAGTGTCCCTTCAAATTTCATAGGTTGAAATCCTAATACCCACTGGGATGGTGTTTGGAGGTAGGGGTCTTTGGACATACTTAGATCAGGAGGTGGAGCCCTCACAAATGGGATGTGAGCCTCTATCCAAAAAACTCCAGAAGTCTGGAACCCAGAAGGGGGCTCTCACCTGGCCATTTTCCCCTTCTCTTTTCTGTTTAACCATTCTCTATTTGAAAATGAATGCCCAATCCACAGAAAGGTGTAACTTTTATAGATACCCATTTATTAAAAGTATTGTGCATTGAGAATCACTAAAATATTATTGAAAACAAAAATTAATGTGGTTTATGATTATTCCAGAAAAGATTAATATATTGAGTAAAATTAGAATCAGACTCATAAAAGAGTAAGAAAAAGAAGGGATTTTCATGTGGCAGCTTTTGCCTTCAAACATAGTCATTTAAGTATATATATGTCATTTAAAAAAATTATACATGGTAAAGTATGCAAAACTATAAAACTACTAATTTGAATATCTAATCAGGAATAAACTAATCTAGTGTGTACAACCCAAGTATATAAATATGATGCCTGTTAATCTTTAGTGCTAAGAGATATCTGAGTCAAAGGATGGTTTCTATTAGCTAAGGTTGTTATTATGTTTTCAAACTTTAGGCTTTTAAAGAAGCATAAGAAATGAAATGACAGCCGTTGGTTTTCTAAGTTCCAGACTTTGCAGCAACTAGAAACTAAATGGTATTGTTTAGAGATGCAAATGAGAAAAGTAAAAGAGGAATTTTATTTTAAATTTAGGAGCAGAGTTCAGGATTTTGGTTAGAGATGTTGGTTTTTCACTAGCATTTTATTTTGAGCACACATCTTTTACCCAATTTGTGTAGCAGCATAATACAAAAAAATTATTTTTACTGTATAATTGCTTTGCACGATTCAAAAAAGAGATTCTGTAATAAAGAAAATAGAGCGTGAAGCATTGGGTTTAGTGATATAGGCTTATCTTTCCAGCATCCCCGGTTCAGAATTTCTATGTTAGCACGCATTTCAAAGGAAATACAAAGAAGTGACCAGTGTAAATTTTGTAAAGGAGAATTTAGGGGACTGGAAAAGACAATGACTAATGTCAAAGGGTGCCAAAGAAAAGCTTATAACATTTAAAATCATGTTGCTTTTTAGAGATAGTAAAAGTCAAAGCAAGAAAAAAAAATCGCATTATATCAGTTCTATAATTGTTTTATTTAAAAGCCCATCTTTGAAACTTTCGTAGCTTTCTCATGCTCTTTGAAATATTTATTGAGTTCAATCTCTTCGTTCATGTATAAGAAGATAAAATTTTTTCCAGGTCACTCAGGCAATGATTTCCTATATGATGCTCTGGAGTTGGAAAAGCTAAAGCAGCTTTCATTGTTTATTTGATCATTTACTCTAGTTCTTCAGGAATTTATGGAAAATCCAAAATGCTAGTGCCAAGTTTGTTTGAATTGCCCTGGCATATTACACTGCATTTTCCTGTTAATGTAGGGTTGGTGCTTTTGTTTGGATCATGCTAGCTTTCAAGTAAGAACTTATATGCTGGGAGGCCCTAGAGTACTCATGTTTGTGTTTATGTATTTTATGTATGAATACTGAAAAAGAAAAGCACTAATCAGAGTCAAAAAGGGTAGATAAAATAATTTAAATTTAAGAAGAATATCTTTCCACATTTGGGTCTCCAAGCTCATTTGGACCTTCTTATTTTGACATCAGTAAATGCTATTTTATTTTTTAAAGATTTACTTTTTATGCATACAAGAGCTGGGATGTAGGCCAGAAGTGTAGGAGGGTGAGAGGATTCACCAGAGACAGGGTGGGGAACAGAACAGACAGATTGACTGAAATACACTGCTGAAGGGAGCAGTGGGTGAGACAGGAGAGGTCTGCTGCACCCATGTGGGTCAGCTCTATGGTCTGGGATGGAACGCATGTTGCAGTGGCTAACGATAGCTTTATAGTGTTGAGACTTAATCCCTGCACCACCAGAGAGGACCAATGCTATTTTATTTTTAATTAAGACTAAAAATTAGCAGCATTTTGTTCTTCAGACTTCTTTTTTTCTAACAACACATTTTCCAGGCAGTATTTCTGACCATCATAATTAGCAACATCAAACTTTTGTTAACAACATCAGAGTATATTCTGGTTTTGTTCCTTCACTATGGGAGACTTTTGTTTCTGTTGTTTCAGAATTTCTGATGTCTTCTAGCCTATTGAGTTTCTCCACCTGGAAAGGTGACAAAGTAAACAAAGCTTTTTAAAAGGATTTGACCTCTATGTATTTTTCCAGTTGAATTTCTACTACTCCTTCCCCATAAATTGAGGGAGTCTTCCACATGGTACTATTGACAAGTCACTAAAAATTTCTGTGAGTATAAACTCTTGTACTTTTGAAGACACTATTTCCTCTGCTTGGACTAAATTATCTCCCCTTATCTCCACATAAGTTTCATCTTATGTCATCATTGAGCTTAATTAATACATTGTATTCAAAGTGTTTATTTCTACACGAGTCTTCTCTATCAGTTGAGTATTTTAAAAGTTTGGTAATCTGTCTTCTCTTTAAATCTTAAATCTGCTTGTAATTCATTTCTTTCTATTGTGTGAAATAGAAGTACGGCTTATCTCCCTGTGTGAATTAACTGTTGTTTGGACAACATTTATTGAAATGCTTTCTCAAGATCTATGCTGTTGCTTCATAACTGAATTTATTTTAGAGATGTTGGTTTGCTGCTGACCTATTATTTTGTGGTGTGGGAAATGTATTTTAAAGTTTGCTATAAATTGAATTTTATAGATTTGTCATTTGTTTACAAAACTGTTTAGTCCGGGGAGTTCAACTTCACACTTCAACATGTGCGCTTGCTCCATTTTCCTTCCCCCATAGTCCCAGTACCAACACCCTGCTTAACCCTGCCTTCCTCTCCCTCTTCCCTCTGGTAATCAGCATATTTTTCACAGTAGAGTTTTTATTCTATTTCATTATTTTTCTTTCTGATGTACTACTTCTATAATGCATTAATAAATATAACCTTATAATATTTCTTTATCAGCGAGGTCAATTCACTCATCTTGTTCTCTGTCAAAAAAGAGGCTTATCTACTCTCAATCCTTGTTCTTTGATACAAAGTTTAGAATCAACTTGAGTTTCACTTAAACTTTCGGGAGTTTGATTACAATTTCCTTCAGCCTATAGATCAACATGAGGAGAATTGACTCCTTTATCATATTGAGTTATCTTACAAACGTGGCATGTCTGTCAACTCTTTCAGGTCATTTTTGATATTTCCTAACCATTTTGCATTTTTTTCCATAAGAATATTGCAAACCTTACTTTATAATTAAGTTTAAAATTTTAAATGTATATTATTATATTATTTGTGAATCATGATAGTTTTCTTTCTTCTTTCAACACTTTTATTTGTTTTTTCAAGGCCTCTAAATAAATGTTAATAAAAGTTGTCAAATTGAGAAGTCGTGTCTTATTTTTCATCCTCTGGCTTCTGTCAAGATTTTCTCTTTCTGCAATTTGAATGCCTAAATAGGGTTTACATTTTTTTTCTATTTGGAAAAAAAAAAAAAGCCTGCTTAGCATTCTTGAGCTTCTTTGGTGTCTGCCATTAATATGGAAAGCTCTTGGCCATTATTACTTCAAATGTTTTTTTCTGCTTCTCTTTTACTTCTATAGATATTCCAATTATGTGTTTATGACACATAATTGATTCCCATACATGAAGATTCCCATACTTCTTGGATGTTCTGTGTTGTTACATTCTGTTTTCTCTTTGTATTTTAGCTTGAGAAATTTCTCTTGACCTGTTCCTCAGGTTTGCTGATTCTTTCTTATCTGTATCAAGCTTAATGATGTTTTCAACAGACATTCATTTTATTTTACATGTGTTCATAATTTCTACAATTTCCTTTTGATTTCTTCTTAAAGTTTGCATCTCTTTGTTTACATTATCCATCTGAAAGTGCATGTTGTTTGTTTTTACCATGAGAACCCTATAGAGTATACTACTAATAGTTATTTTAAATTCTGTTTGATGATTTCAACAGCTGTGTCATATATGAGTATTGTTCTAATGATTGTTTTATCTCTTCAGATTGTGAAGTTTTGTTTAATTTTTTGCCTGTTGACATCCTCATGACATTTTTTGTTGTTGTTGTAAGCAGGACATATTATATTAAGTAAAATGAACCAACTGAATAACTCTTTAGTGTGAGACTTTATGCTAGGAGTTGGACTGTGTTAGGACTATTGTATCTATGACTGGAGGCTTCCAATTCCTCTAGAATTCTTGTTTTTCTCTTTAGGGTGTCATGAGATACCATTCCTCAAACAGTCTGAGTCCTTTGACTTTTTAAGCTAAAATCCACTCTTATTTTATAGAAGCCCCATTGATGTAGTGATAAATGTAGGGGAGAGGAAAGAGTCCATAATCTGATTAGCCTTTCAGTCTTTTGGTTGAGACTTTCTTAGTCTTTGATTTATTTGTGGCTAGAGGCTGTGCCATTACAAGTGTGTATTTAATTCTCCACTGGTGGTTTGTTTTTATTTCCCCTGCTCCCTCCTTCCTTCCCTGACTAGCATTTCAAATCTGTTTCCTTATAGCTGGGTCCCCTTGTACTGTGAATTTTTTCCCCTTTGAGTGAGACAGGAAGACAGGAGGAGTTGGAATGGGAGGAGAAATTTTATTTCCCTAACTGGGATAAACTTTCAGAATTCTGTCAGGGCAAAGACCTTAACTTCAGGAAAGTAAGCTTTTTGGAGGGACATGTGTCTGGATGTTTCATAAGAATGACATTTCCCTTCCCTTTCCCAGAGTCAAAAAGGAGTCTTTCTTCAATCCTCTGATCCTTGAGTGAGAATCTGTTGGGTTTCCTAGAGGAGTAATGAATAAAAACTGGGGAAGGGGAGAGACATTTTAAGACTGTGGTCCCAGGAATTCCTCACTCTTCAGTCAGCCTTTGGGAGATATCAAAATTGCCATTTAATTTTTCCTATTTGCTTATGACTGTAACTACTTCTGCTTCAGTGAAGCAGCCTTGGTTGCGCTGTCTTTCTGGATATTGCTCTTCCTAGGTTTTGGCATGGGAATTTGTTTTGCATTGATATATCCAAGAAAAGCTTTTGGTTTTCTGTTTATCTAGCTTTTCCCACTAATATGGGTGGGAATGACAATGTCCAAGGTCTTTATATCTTTGAGCTGAAACTATAATCCTCAACTTTTTATTTTTGATAGAAACTGAACTGGTGATAGTATATTTTATATACAGTAACTAAGTTTACTATTATTTATTAACATTAATATTAATTAAATGTACTAATTAAATCATTAAATTAATAATGAAATTCACCATTTATTAGTTAAACTTCATTAAATTCACTAATAGTTGCTTGGGACTTTTGAATCTATGTACATGAGTGAGACTACCTCATAATTTTCCTTTCCCTTCAAGCCCTTATTTTAGTGTCAAGTATTAGGTTTTATAAAGTCAGCTCAAATGAGTTGTCCTCTCACCTCTGCTTTTTATACTCTGAAATATTTTGTATAAGATTGGCATTATTTATTCTATTATTTGTTCCATGTACAAAGCACCCATAAAATTGTCTACCTATTATTTACTTTGTGAGATTTTAAAAGATACTTCAATGTTTTTTATGATATAGGACTATTTTGGTTGTTAATAATGCCTTGATGATGTTTGGTAAATTATTATTTTCTAAAAATTTGTTCAGTTTAGTGAAATTCTTCAAATTCATGGGCATAAAATTATTCACTACATTTTCCTATTCCTACTGGGGTATCTACCCTTTTCTTTTTGGGTTGTCTTGTCCCTATAAAGAGAATCATCAAAGAACTGGAAATAATTCTCTTTGGGAAACTTTACTGTAGCCCAATATTCAATTAGGTCAGGGCTAGCTTTAAAAAAGCTACTTCTTGTTACTCATCAATCAGAGTCTAATAATATCAAATCTAAGTGTCATATCAGTATTTTGTCATTCTATTGAATATGCTGGGATTTTACCTACACTATCTCTGGGTCTATAGACTTAAAATGTCCTTAATAATGGGATTCTTTTTGATACTTTAACATTTGATGAAGAGTTCTGCAACCAATTTGGCTAGATTCTTCATGCAGCAATCCATTTCAGAGGCTAGATTTAGACACAGATTGTGAATCCAAAGTAACATGAGCAAAGTTCTAGTCACGCCATAGTTTGTGGCTGCCAAAATGTGGACACGGAAGCAGTTATTTTAAAACTTGATAAGCAACAGCATTTTGGAGAACTGTAGAATAAAATGAATACTTCTGGTTGCCCAATTGGAAAAGCATTTGCATGATTATTTACATTCTTATCATTGAATGCCTTTTATCTGATCATAGGATGTATGTCTTGGGTAAAAATTCTTTTTAAAAGCATGATTTATATTTTAGGTAAGAATTTTTTCAAGTATGACTTATGTTCTAGGGACTTTTCTATCTTTGGAACTTTATTTTGATGTGATTTAATAACCTTTTTTTGTTAAAAATGTAGCTATATTTTTCAATATAATTTGTACATAACTATAGATTACCTGTTATACCTTTAGATACCTAGATGCTTTAGATAACATTCCTATATTACACTTTCCTTTCTTTTTTGGTGGGGGATATAATTTATACACAAGTTAAATTAGGTAGTTGGAAACTTCTTCAGTGTTCATGTAATGTTTAATTTAAATTATTTCCAACCACAGCCCAAGTCTCATGCTGCTATGGACAATCTGTGTTTCTTGGTATATGTTCCAAAATTTTATTTAACAAAATAGAAATAGAAGAACAAATATAAAGGCACCAAATGTGAAGTATAGCTAGAAGGCTTTGACAGACATAACAGCAAAGCTACTTCATCTTTATAGCATTTGATTCAGGGACACTGTAACTCAAAAGATTTCATCTTTGAGCATTTAATTCTGTAATTTAAAGAACAACTCAATACAACATAAAAAGGAAAATGTCCAGTCCAATCCTCATGCCCATAAATCCAACAGCATGAAGTGACATCAGCTCTAGCAAATTCAATCTTGATTTGATTCTAATAATTCCAGAGAAACCCCTTCTTGCCCTTCCAACCAACTTACTCATTTAATCAGATGCAAGGATATTAACACAGCTTAGAAAAGGAATTATTAATGATTAAAAGTATATATTACATTGATAAAATGATACTGATATAATGTTTAAGACACATTTATAAATGAAGTGAACCACATAAAAAACTAAAATTACCCTTCATTTAGTGGTTAAAACAGAAATTAAGAAAAAAAAACCTATTTGATATAATAAATAAAGTTGATCAAAGTAAATAGTTTATATTATATTCTTTACCTACAATCCTTAGAAAATAAAAGTGTACTGCCAACCACTTGTTGAAAGGTACAATTTCAGTGAAACAAGAGTTAAGGAATAATAGTAGGGGGCAAAGAAAGGATAAATACGACATGGTATTTTGTGGAAATGCAATGAAATATCAATTTGGTTAGTAGGTCGTGTATGACGTCTAGACAGCCTATATGGAACATTGCGTCTTGGAAGCTTCTACTGCAGCAATATGGGCATTTATCTGATAGATCTTTCCTTTTTTATTTTTATATAGTTTATAGGCTTAAATCAAAGGAATTAATTCCTTTTGGGAAAATCTGGAGTTTTTCCTTGTCAATTGGTGATGTGCTTGGAGGTTCCTTTGACTTCCCCAGTGTAGGAATAACTTAAAACTCTGCTAGGTAGGCACCTACCAGAAAGCAGAGGCCAGTGTTGGTGAAGGTGACTGGGGGAAGAAGGCAAGGCTTGGGGTGGTATTTAAATTGGTTTTGCTATTAGTATACATGCAAAAGTTAGCCTTGCTATTAGTATACCTGTAAAAAGAGTATATAGATGTGTATATACAAGTGACAAATTTGAGGATAAATGGATATGATTTCCCAACAGGAAATGAGTAAACTGTAAAAGTGGAACTGCAAGTTATTGTAAAAGAGATTATTATAGAGTCTAAAATAAGCACTCAGATTGTGTCAAAGTTGAGAATCCTGTAGATGTTTCAGTGAAAGCAAAGGAGATTTAAGTAGAAGCCTTAAGCTCCTGAGTAGTCTCTGCTGCAATAACCTAGAAAGAGTGTCGCTTACAGGTGATGATACTGAGATGAGGTCTTTGACAAAGAAGATAAGGAGGATGGGCTGGGGCATAAGCATGAGAAGATTTAGCCAGAGGAGAATCCAAACAAGTATTGGGATAAATATCTCTCCCCAAGGTCTGATTGAACAGCAGTGTAGGATACATTGCCATCCAGCCTGCTTTACACTTATTTCTGTTGATTGGTTTCTTAATGAGGCATACATTCTTATTCACTTCATCCATTGAAATTTAAGTTTCTTCAGAGCCTTAAGGAAATAGAAGAGCTTCTGAAGACCCATTGATCAAAACAAATGCTCCATTAGGACCAATACACTGAGGTTCCAGAGTATGGGAAAATCAGAAATAGCAATGTAGAGTATAACAACAATAATCACTGTAGAGTGATTAGAAAGACAACCTGTCCATTGACCATGTTAAGTTTCTCCTTTTTTTTTTGTACCTGGCTTTTGTAATATAGATATATTTGATGCCAGGGATATTATTAGGAAACTCCATTGCAATAGGATACTTTGTACCTTATACCTTATTATTTTTTGGATGAATTTGGAAAATTTCTCAGATTTTTACTTGGTTGTTTGCTTTCTACCTTAAGGGAATGCAACCAACGAGATAGATAGCAACACTAAATTTAGACACAGTGTGATTAAATTCAGAGGTTTTTTATATTGTCACAATGTACTACATAATGATTTATAGACCAACCATCAGTATTGTCTAAAAATGCCTATTAATTGTCCATCTACAATATGTTGTTAATATATTTTATCCTACTGAATTATAGATCTGCTTGTTCCCACATATAGCTTTGTTCTTGTATCCACTGGTCAATTTAATGTAGTCTATAGAATAACAAAAAATCTCAAATTTTAAATTCTGTCAAAATGTTTTAGTGAAAGACACTTTGGGAGGCATTTATATTATTGCAAGTTTTCTTAAGTCAAGGAAAAGATTTTTGTGGATGAATATGGAGATATTGTTGTCAATTGCTTCATAATGGCAAGTCTAGCAATGCAATCTTGTGTGATGTGAGCAAACCACCATTTTAAAGAGAAAGCATTTCAGGCATCTTGATGTTACACTCACTGACACTACCATGATTTATTATCTTAATTTTGTTGTGGAAATAACAGGACTCTGTTATGTTGCATGGTGAAGCAGAATAGTGTTCCTCTTCCCCTTTGCTCATTACAAAATTTGAGTAGATCTTCTCTGTCTTTAGGACAAAATACTGGGCAGTTCCCATGATTTTTCCAGTCACTCCCAGAAAAAACCTCTTCTCCATTTAAAAATAAAACTGATCCTTATTACCCTAGGTAATAGCAAAATTTTATACTTCATATCAAATTAAGACTTGTTTCCTCCAGATTAGACATGTTGTGGTTAGAAGTTTGCAGAGCAGGCAGGTATAGAGAACAAATGCATATTCTTATGTTTTTTTTCTCTTCCTACCACTGCATGTGGCTGCCTGCAGTTCCTCCAGGGTTGAGAGTGTCAAGGAAAAGAAAGAATAAGCAGAAAACCCTCTGGTTTTCTGGTCTTAGTGGTTGCTTAAAGCTGATACCTGAAGGGTTATTTTCTTTGAAACTTGGCCCATAGGGCATACACAAGAAGACCTCTGTGATAGGGGCAGTGTGTTTTCCATCATCTTCGTTGGCTATTTAAAATTTTTCCTTCATTCTTAAGACATACAATAGCCCATCCCCTTTACCCTTAGTGGAATCATATCACCCTATCATGCAATTCTCTTGAACGAGACTTGAAAATAGTCCAAGATGCATGGCCTACTTCTGCTTCATGAAAACTACTTTAACACCCTTGCCTCTACTCTGTATTTGTTATCAAAATTAATTTCCACTAGAGTTTTCTTCTTTGGCTGATTGGCACATCTGCCAACACTTCTTATAGATTCTTTTTCTGGGTGATCCAATTACCAGTTACCCCTCCCAACTCCTGGGGAAATATGCCAAGCTTCTCCCATCTGACTTGAGGTGAGGGGAAAGCAGCCTCCTCCCTTTCCCATAACAATTGGGAGGGAAATGCCAGAGCATTCCTACACCTTCCTCTAAACATTTCTTCCAATGGCCTTATCAATCTCAAACTTGGCTACTTAGTCACCTCATTTTTTTTGCAAATAACACCACATTTCACTTTAGAAACTGGGAGTATTTGCAACCACTTTTCTCTGGTCCATACCAAAAATGAAGACAGAAAGATCCATTTTTAAAGTCTGACAATATAAAAAAGACTCAGGCTAGGACATTTATGGATATGCTCACCTGTTCTACTCATTATATATTTATATATGTACTAGTAAAAATTTTGTTAAAATCTATTAAAAGAACAGATCAAACAGTACCCTAAGATATTATTTATATGTTTTACTATATCTAGAATTCATGTTACATATTTAAAAATAATACCTAATGTAAATAATGGCTAAGTACAAATGGTTTTAAAATAATTTACACTTACTTGTGCACACAGCAAATATTTATAGAAACCTACTGTGGACTGGGCACAGTGTTAGGGAAACAAATGTGAAAAAAAGAGTTATGATCCTTTGGTGTGGGGTGGACAGATGCTTCTGTGCCTCCTAGGTGCAAAAACACTCTAAGGGTTGAATATGAGGCTGGAAAGCAGAAGAGATATTTGGCTAAGTGTTAAAGAGTTGGAATAACTGAATGACGATATTCAAGAGGATAAAGCTAAAATTCAGCAAAATGAAATGTGTTCTTTTTTTCCTTTTCTTAGAATGACCTACATAGACAGGATTCAAGTGGAAACCAGGTTAGAAGTAGTGCATTTTCCTTGGATATAACCATGGGTAGATTCTTAAGCCCATCTGCAGTAGCCTATTTAGACATGATACAATGGACTATAGCCTAACTAAGACTTCATATAACTTTGTGGGGGTAGTTTTTAGATGAAAAAACTCATTTGAGTTCTAACCTAGAATTCCAAAATTAATCTCCCCTTTTCCTAACTGCAATAGTGAAGCTGGTCTTGGTTCATGAAAAAACCACATTTCAGTAGGATTTGGGTGAATTTGATACATGTCAAAACTAGTATCTTTTTAAATCTTAATATTTGTATGAGAGAAGGTATCATTCTGGGTCAATCTTTTCCCACTTCTCAGTGGAGGAAAATGTAGCTGCCACTGGGAGAGAACAGAATCTCCAGGGCCGAGATTGGTGTGGGTGGTGAACGAGGAATGCCTATGTGCTGAGGACTGCCTACACTAGAAGTTTATATGCTTTGTCTTCTAAACCCTCTAGAATTTTTGTAATGGATGAATTTTCCCCACAAGTGAAAACACACAAGTTTTGTATAAACTATCACAGGGATTCTGGACCATTTGAAGTTCATCTGCAGACCTTTCTCAAACTATAAAAATAAAACATTCAGTATGTTCTCATAAAAGAAATCTTAAATAAGTACATCCAAGGGAAAAGTATACTAGAATTATAAAGGTTTAAATTTTAAATATGTATCAGTCTAATGCATATAGATAAAAGCATCAAAAAGTAAGAATGGCTTCCAGAAAAGGGACTAGAGGGAAATGATAGACCTATACAAAGTCAACTAAAAAGAGATACTATAGAGAGAAGTAAGTTGCTTATAAATGGAGAGAAAATGGATGAAAAAATTTCTTTTAAAATTTCATCTCTAACAGGGCCTCCCTGGTGGTGCAAGGGGTTAAGTCAAAGCACTATGAAGCTATCCAAAGCCACTGCAGCATGAATTCGATCTCCACCCCAGCCAGGGAGGAGACCCACATGGCATAGCAGATGTCTCCTGTCTCACCCACTGCTCCCCTCAGCAGTGTATTTCAGTCAATCTGTCTGTTCTGTTCCCCACTCTGTCTCTAGTTAATTCTCTCACCCCACCCCCATGCCTCTGGCTTATCCCCCAGTTCTTGTATGCGTAAATAAACAAATCTTTAAAAAAAAATCTCTAAGAAAAAAATAAAAATTTAGTCAACTAGAAGAACTGGGAACATTATGAGAATAATTGTTTTCCATGAGTGAATTGGGAAATTAAAAACTTTAAGAAGTTCTGAATAATGGATTATTAAGAGAATTAGCCAATACTCTTACTGAACTGCTAATAATTATCTTTTTAGAGATCAGATGAATGTATTCATGCAAAGTAATTATATTATGTTGATCAACGTGATGCATTACTTTTATGTTCACCAAGGGTTTAATCTCTCATTTCTTAGTGCTTTGGTAAGAAAACCCTCTGTGATACTATTGTCACTGATAACAAAGATACTTAAACCCTGGCAGTATGGTACTGTGTATACTTTCTTTGTGTGGTGTAGCCCTAATGAATATGGAAGATGTTAAGTAGCATTTGAAGTAGAGTCTTGAAGGGCTATTGCCCAGGGATTAAAAGACATCAAACATCTTCAGAAGGAACATTAAAATGTGATCAGTTTGGGTAGAAACATAACCAAGTATCTCTAAAATATCTGTAAATTAAATAAGTTCACATATAGATAGTAAGCAATAAGTATGACATTAAATCTGTTGTGATTCTGGAGGGGGAAGTTAGCAAGCACTTATATTGTAAATAATTCCTCCCACGGGGGAGGGAGGCAGATGCAGTATGGATACAGGTGGTTTGGTGGAGGGAATAGAAAAAAATGCATTCCACATCTGGGAGTGTTTGGAAGTCCAGAACAGATAGACAACATAAAATTAAAACAAATCAAAAACAAAAGCATGTGATATCCAGTTAAATTTGTATTCATATATTAACAAATAATTTTTAGTTAAAGTATGCATTATGCAGGACACTAGTATAATAACCATGAAATTATTAATAAAGTTTCAACAGAAAAGTTTCATGATTAAGAAAAAATAACTCCTTCCATTGAGTGTGGATGACTTCAGGATCTGGATGTTTTGAGAGAGTTCCCTAATGATAGTATAGTTAGGGGAATTAAGACTGACATTAGAGGTATTTTGTTTCATAGGTGGGACAACGAAAGGGTAGTGGTGGATGAGTTAAAGTGTAGTAATATAAATATTGTGAGTATCAGTGTGATGTAAACAGATTCAAAACTGTTATAGTGGTATTATAGGTTAGGATGGCAGCTATTCATCCTATATGTGCAATTGATGAATAGGCTATAATTTTTCCGAGTTGAGTTTGGTTGAGTCCTCCTCATCCTCCTACAGTGATGGATAGTATTGCTGTTGTTACTATAAAGTTTGTACTGATTGAGTGGGATACTTGGATAGAATGGATAAGGGGATGATTTTTTGTCAGGTTAGTAGGACTATACCTGAGGTGAGGGGGATTCCTTGTGTGACTCCTGGTACACAGAAGTGAAATGGGGCTATCCCTAGTTTTATGATTAAGGCTGTTGTTATTATTAAGGTGGCGGTGGAGTTTATTATTTTTACTGTAGTCCATTGGCCAGAGTACATGAAGTTAATGATAATTGCTAGTATTCTACACTATATATCCGGAAGGGAAATAGTACTAGTTCCTACTAACCAAGGTACTTACATGTATTTAAACAGTGCAATCCACAGGGAAGTATATTGCAAAGGAGATGACAGGACTGATATTAAATGGAGATTAATCTGATAGTAAAGCTGAGCTCTATCATTATTTTGTCAGCAAAGTGGACAGAATGAGCAAATGTTTCTAGTCTGATATAACTAAAAGTTCTAGCCACGCCTCTGAAAATTCCTAAATACTAGAATTTGGTGTTTAAAGCAACATATCTTGGTAGGTTTCAAACCATATGTGATAGATTATGAATATTTATCTCTAATGCCAACTGCCCAAACTAAAACTGGAAACATTTGTCAAATGATTTTCACTCATTTTTAAATACTATTATTTTGCTATTTTATTTAATTGACTCATTGGTCCTTGGGCACATGGTTTGTTTCCATAACTTGGCTAGTGTTAATTGTGCTGCAGTGAACATAGGAGTACATCTATGCCTTCTAATTAGTGTTTTTTCATTCTTAAGGTAGATACCTAGGAGTAGAATTATGGGATCTATAATTATGGTAGGTCTATATTTAGTACTTTGAGAAATAGTCATACTTTTTTGCATGGGTCTGGACCAGATTATATTTTCACCAGCAGTGCTGGGTTTCTTTTCCTCCACATCCTCACCAACACTTGTTTAGAAACTGGTGGATGTGGGTCTGCTAGGCTTAAGCGGCCTCTTTGGCCACCATTACTGTTACCTGCAGTTCTGCATTCCCTCAAGGTCAGAACCATCCTTTAGAAAACCAGTCAGTCATAGGAACCAAACCTTATCAAATCAAATAAAGGCAGGAAGTTCATCATCCTGGGAAGAGTATGCATCACAAGTTATGACCAGGACCGCCCAAGGGCTGAGGACTGATGTATGACAAAGGACCCAAATACTGATCAGTGAAATGCTTTATTGATAAGATTAGAACAATGGCCTGGGATGAAGGGGGCGGTTTTGAATACAACACTTGATCTCAAGTGGATAAAAAATTAATTGGTCAGCAGACTCACATCCCCCGAAGCCCTAAATGATAAAGACACATTCTTTACTTCCACCCATTCTTTCCTCCTTGTCCTTCTACCTCATGCTACTGATGCTCTATGATTATTCTATTAATAAAAAGGCCAGGACTTTGCTTGTTCAGCAGCAGTCTACATCCTGCAGCCTGCTCCATGACTCCCTTCTGTCTCTTTATCAGTGTGGTGTTGTGCAACACACTTGGATATGGATCATTATCACAGGTGTGAGATACTATCACACTGTGGTTTTGATTTTTATTTCACTGATGATAAGTGATTAGGAGTACTTTTTCATGTTTGTTTTCTTTGGAGAAGTATATCTTTAGTTCCACCCATTTTTTGGATTGGGTTATTCATTTTCTTTCTACTGAGATGTATATATTCTTTATAGGGCTTGGCTATCTGTTGCTTGTCAGATATATGATCTGCAAATATTTTCTCATACAGTATGGTGTCAAATATTTTCTCTGCATCTGTTGATATGATCATATGATTTTTATTTTTCCTTTCGCTGATGTGGTCTATTGTATGTATTGATTTTCAGATGCTGAATCAACCTTGCATCCCTGGAATAAATTTGATGTGCTGTTGAGTATGTTTTGCTAAGATTTTGTTGAAAATTTTTATATCTGTTTATCAGTGATATTGGTCTGTAAGTTTTTTTTATGATGTCTTTATCTGCTTTTGGTATCAGAGTGATGTATGGCTCATAAAATGTGTTTGGAAGCATTTACTTTTTCTCAATATTTTTGGAAGAGTTTGTGAAGGATTGGCATTAGTTCATCTTTGAAAGTTTACATACTAGTAAAGCCTTTTGGTCCTGGGCTTTTGTTTTATGGGAGACTTGATTACTATTTAAATTTCCTTGCTTGTAATTAGTTTGGTCAGGTTTGTTATTTCTTTCTGATTCAGTCTTAGAAGGTTCTATATTTCAAAGAACTTGTGCATTTCTTCTGTTATTCAAAATACAGATGTTCATATTAATCTCCTATTATCCTCTTATTTCTGATATGGCTGATGTAATTGTTCTTTTTTTGTTTTTGTTTGCATTTTCTCCCTCCTTAGTGAGTCCAGATAGAAGTTTGTCTATTTTGCTCTTTTTTCAGAGAAGTAGATTTTAGTTTCATTTATTTATTAGTTCATTTATTTGTGTTCTAATTTGTATTAGTTCATTTATTTGAACTATTATTAGTTCATTTATTTGTCTTCTAATTTGTACTCCTTTCCCTTTCCCTATTTTTTTTTCTAGTTTTTTTAAGTTAAAAGGTGAAGTTATTCATTTGAGCTCTTTCTTGTTTCTTCATGTGTGCCTGTATTGCTGCATACTTCACTTTTTGGACAGCTTTTGCTGTATTCATAGCTTCTCAGAAGTTGTGTCTTCATTTTTGATTCATTTGATCTGTAGGTCATGTATATGTGTGTCAGGGAATGATCTGGTGGCTCCTTTCCACTGGCCTCAAAAACTAGTCCAGATTTCTCCTCTCCCCTTCACAGAGAAGGTGGTAGCAATATGCCTGTGTTGTAGGAGGGCCAGAGATTACTTTGGGGGCAGACAGATACCTCTCTGGTTTTCCCAGACCAGGAACTGGAAATCCTAGGAGCCCAGATTGTATGGGGAATTGGAAAGTTGTTCTTTCCCCTGTTGAGATCAGTGACTGGGCAACAGGGTACCATTTGTTGACCTGGCTATACTGTCATTGAGAGGTATGTGCTTTCTGACCCCGACTGGAGCTTCAGGAAAGCCCAGGGGTCACCTGGGGGAATGGCCGGTATCTCTCCTGGCATACAAGCATAGGTCCTCACTTTCTATTTTTCAGTCTCTTCTATTCCCTCTGTTTGTCTCTGTCTCTCCTTTCTGCAGTGACACTGGTTATCACTTTGATATCATTTTTGGAGTCAGTGGATCTGAAGGGTGGGGTTCTTAGGTTCACTCTGGGAAAGGTTTCACCTGAGCTTCCTGTTCAGCAGCATGCAGCAAGTTTCCCGGGCGAGTTTCTCCACTAGGTAGAGACATTACTTAATTTAAAAAGCAGGTTTATCAGGGAAAGGGGCAACAGAATAAATGATACTTGCGATGGCACAAGCTGGCAGGAAGAGCTGCCACGAAAGGGACAGGTTTGCTGAGAGAGGCCTGCATAGTTGCAGGTGGTGGCCTTGAGGAGAGCTGCCTCTGCTGAGGGAAGTCAGTGAAGAGAAGCTCCAGCATGGTACAGATGAAGGGCAGGCAGGAAGGCTGCTGCCCTGCAGAGGGAGAGAGCTGGTGAAAAGAAGCACCTGCATAGTCACAGGAGGGCAGGACAACTGCCAGTGCCAGTGCAGAGACTGCACTTATATAGTCTTCTCTTTGGGAGGGACTCACTCCATCCTGGAGTGGCTTGCTTGTTGACTTTGAATAAGCTCTGCAGAATCTGAAAGGTACAGGAGATTCTACTATGGGCTCAATCTCCATATTTTTACACTCAGGTCTGTGCTCTAGACACCTGCTTGGATCTTTTGCTTTGTGATGTATGTATTGGTGTGCCTAAGAATCTGGATCTATAGCTGGGTAATGGGTATGCTAATCCTTTCCACCCTCACCTCCTTTTGTGAGCCAGGTTTCTGGTCTTATGGCACCTCCTTTCCAGTTTCTCTGTTCTTATCCTAAGCTTTACTTCAGATGTGGCTGATCCCTCTGAATGCCAGTCCTTCATGTTCCTAAAGCTCTTTGATTTAAACCTAAATGCAATTGTCAAATTTAACATGATTATCAACACCTTGAAAAAGGATGTGTCTGATAATCAATTTATATTTAATATATAAACTCATCACTTTAGATAAAAAATGAACTTACTGATATTTCAAATATCTTGATGTTAAACTTATTGAGGTTAAAAACATGCAATGATTTCATTAGACTCTTTCAAATTTTCTTAATTGGAAACATTATTTGCTCCAGTAATATCAAAATAACTCTAATACATGTAATATTAAAAAAACCTCCTCAGTTTATGTAAAAATATTACTTCAAATTTAAAAGTGAAAAACATACAATATTCTTATAGATAAATAATTGTCCACCTTCTGCTTTAGTGAAATGTAAAATTATAATAAATTCCCTACACAGAGTTCTAGAAATAACCCAAAGCAAAATAAAGTTCTTCACGGGGAACAGGGAACCTAATTGACCTACCAAAGCTGTTAGTCCCACCTATCTTGCTCTGGTGTTTCCAACCAGTACTTGTTCCATTAGAGGCTTAAAATATATGGTATCTGTCGATAGTTAAAGTTATAGAAGCAGTCAAAATATTAATAGAAGATATTGCTTGTTAGCCTTGGACTTACTGATGTGAAGTGGCAACTCTTGAGCCTCAGGCTAAATTCGTTGCTGTTTCCATTCCTTCAATAATTAAAATGAAAACTTAACTCTTTTACTTAAGCTTCTACATAGTCTCCTGCATATGTTAATGGAATCTCTCATGAATGCCCCTCAAAGCAAAGAATGTTCTTCCTCTTATTACTGTGAGTGTGTTTTTTCTTCCTTAAGGAGAAGAGATAGATCACTGGGAAGATGATAAAAAAATTGAAAATTCTTTTTATAGCGTTATTTTTGTACCTTTGGAGTAACAGGAGGTGGTTAATTCTGAACATTTATCTGAAACTTTACACCAGCTTTGCCTTGGGCGAGTTTGCAAATCTTCTTTCCTGCCATTGGGTCTGACTGAGGAACTTCCATTTGCAGAACCATATGTGCAATAACTGGTCCTTGGGGTCACCCTGGCAACCACACATCTCCCTGATTCCAAGCCACACTTGTGCTTTGCCAATGAGAGGGACAAAATGGAAGACTCTAATGTAATGCTGAGAGGGAAAACAGAAAATGGGAGAACAATTTGACATCAAGTGAGCTGATGTCACACCTTTCCAGGAAGACCTTTGTTAAAAGGCAGGTGATCCAGTCAGAAATGGAATAGTGGTTTACTATTTCTAGAAACATAATAATAAAATGTAATTCTGTAATGGTTTGTAATGAGGTAAATTTTAGAATGCAAATATAAAAGGTTCAGAGCAAATAGTATATCTAAAGCAGGAATCCAAACTATCCTGTTTTAAAGGATCTGTGGTTATCCAGAAGTAGTTAAGGTAAGTTAAACTACTGTGTAAAAAGCCTAAGAGTCTTTATTTTGCTTGCCTTTTGCCTTTCCTATGTCATGCCTTTTACCTCCTGTACTGATAGTGTCTCTCTTCTCTCTTTTTCTTTCTTTTTAGTAGATTAAAAAAAAACAAATACTCTAAAAGTACTTGGAAGTTGAAGGAAAGGGCATTAAAACATATATAAAAATAAAACTAATTTTCTTGATTATGATAGGGACAAGGGGAATATATTTTGGTGCTGAGAAAATACAGTTTTACTATTATTTCGGCATTTTTTTCTTGTCAATACAAAATAGCACCCCTCAGAGGAGCCAGTTCCAAATTGAGAGTTCCAGTAATCACTAAGCAGAAACCATTCTTTCAGTCTATAGAGGAGATGGTTGATATTCCTGATTTTTGCATAGAAAAGGACATCTTGTATAGATTCTGAAAGATCCCCTGGATCCTAGAAATACCACAACTCTGGGAATCTTTGAGTTTAGCCAAAATGTAGTCTCAAAACTTATACCAATGTTAGAGTTTAACAATAATATATGCAATTGGAATTAGAACTGTTTGTCAAATGTTTACTTAAAAGAGAATCACTTCAAATATTTGTGTCTACTCATTGATAGGATCTACCCTTTGAATTACTAGAAAGGCCAGCAGTATTCTATCTACAGGATATTTGGAAACACCATGGGATCAGTTGTAATGTTTAGTTGTATTTAATCAATACAGGTACTGCTGGTAATGATAATGATGATAAAGTGAGTTTGGAAAGGGTTGTATTTCCATGACTTTTGTTCTGGTTGAAGTGCCAGAAAGAAGTAATTTATTTTTCTACATGAAATGATAAGTTAAGCCTTTTAAGTTAAGGTGTGTGTGTGTCGATGTGTGTAGGAACTGGGTACTGTTCCCATTAAGTCTAACTGTGTCTTCTCTGTCCTTGGCCCCTACTTTTCAGTGTTTGGATAGGAGTTGGAGCAAGAAAAAGAAAAGAAGAATAAAAGAAAGATTTAGAAAGATGAGGAGGAAAGGACAGGAGAAGAAATAAAGTTTGGGCAGAGGGGAAAGGTAAGAGAGTGGAATTAAGATCACCCATGCTTGAACTTTTTCTTACCACCCACCCACCTACCACATCAAGTAAAATAAAAAATCAGACCAGAAAAAGCAGGGGAAAAAATAAAATCTCAAAAATCAAAACCCAGAAAGGTCACAGAATGCTGTGTGGCTTATCTGTATTAGGAAGACCTGAATTTTGGTTCTTGTACCAAGTCAGAAAAGCTCCTATAACCCACAGTTCTTTACATAACACTCCTTGGCAGTTGGCCACTGCAAATCTTCTGGTCTTTTCTTGTCTCTGAGAAACAATACTACAAATGCAACTGCTGTCAATCATAGAAGACTACTTCAAGGTTATGCCAGGTCAGATTTGGAAGCCCAAGGATCAGTAAGTGAAGTGTTGATGGCAGGGTGGGTGGCAAATGTGAATGGAGAGAGCTTGAAATTTACAAGCTGCTTCCACAGAAAGATTAGCACTAAAAGAAGGCATACGTTTGAAAGAGAAAAATCAGTACAAAGGAGCATCAGGAGTAGAAGATTAAATGGAGAATATGCTGTGGTTTTATCACAGAAAAGTTTACTCATTTAGATACTCAGATGAAAGAGGCTGACCAAATAATATCCCACCTTCCAATAGAATTTCTCCTTAATGCATGAAAATTACTTTACAAGCTATCCCTGGGGTTTCCCTGAATGCGTATTTTCTAAACCATCTCAAGTGTTCCCCACTTTGCCATTAAATTTCATGTTCATCACAACAGATTAGATACTATCAATGAGGATGCAAATCAAAACATATACATTTCACTAGAAAAAATAAACTGGGATATACAGAAAAGGGGAAAAAGAAGAAAGAGGTCAGCCACATCTTCCAGATTTCCTGTTTTCCAACACTGCTTCCTGACTACTGTAGGATGGTTTGGAATGCTCCACCAAATTGTCATAAACTGTTGAAAATGTTATTGAACTATTGAAAATTAATGAAAATGAGAAACAATGCATTTCCAAGTTTTCAACATACTTTGGAAACTTAATTTTATATAGACTTTATCTCAATAAGATGGCTTTTTTTCTGTGTAATTTATAAAATGTAAATATTAACTTTTTTTTTCCAAATAGTGCAAAAATATTTCTAGTAAGGTATTTATTCTCTCTCCTCCTTCCTCACAAAACAGTTATCTGGGTTATTCTATGGCAGTTGAGAATGGGTGTGTATAATTGAGTCAGTTTGATATTTCTATTTTTAGTGTAGAATACACCTCAACAGAATGTCTTAATGTTCAGTAACTTAATGGCAGAATTGTCAACCAGATTCTTCTCCAGTCAGCTACTACAGTACCTCCATTTTAAAAAAGATTTGAAAGCATCAAAGATTAGATTTACATAACTAAACCTAATCAGTCATCCTTTGGGACTGAAATAGATAAATTAACATTGACAATAGAATGGAAAAGTCTGAAATCTATATACCGTTAATGTTTTTCTTCAGTTTCATATAGATAGCATTATAATTGATCTATTTGAAATATGCAACAGATCAGTTCTCTCTTGTTACTGAAATTAAATAGCACTGTGAAATAGAAAAGCTTAGAGCTAATTTATGTTATTTGCAGTTTACCGAATTAAAGTCGGTGACCACATACATAGAGGAGTTAATTTTCTAATTAACAAAAGTTGGGGATCACACATTAAGGAAACAGAAGCATCTTTCTAGAGATACACTCTTCAGTTATTCTACAAATTAATTCATATTTCTTAAGTGTTTTATACACGTGGATCCCTGTGATTTCTGAACATGAAGAAATTTTCTTATTAGAATAGAAGAAACTTACAGTATCTTGTGGTTTTCACAAAAAATCTCTTATCTTTACCCTGGGCCCTCTTCCCTAGGCCAAAGTCCTGTGACTTTTGTAGCTGTCTTTTTGGCACTGTGTGCATGAACTGTCCTATATCTCTGTGGCTCTTAAGTGAGGATGCTACTTGGGTTCTGCTTTAGGCCCCCTCTACTCATTACATACATCTTCTTGGGCTTCTTCACTTACAATGGCTTATCAGGTGCAGGCTGCTATCTAATCAATATTGCTAGTGCATTTCTAATATTTTTAAAAAGATTTCTTTCTTTATGCATACAAAAATTGGAATATGGATCAGAGGTGTGGAGGTGGAGAGAAGATTCACCAGAGACAGAGTGAGGAGCAGAACAGGCAGATTGACTGAAATACACTATTGAATGGGGCAGTGGGCAAGACAGGAGAGGTCTGCTACACCATGTGGGACACCTCCCTTGTGGTGCAGTGGCTGCTGATAGCTTCACAGTGCTGTGTCTTAACCCCTTGCGCTACCAGGGAGGCCCCCATCTCTACTCTTGTTGTCCAGATCTGAAGATAGAGTGAACCATTGTGTGTGGCTCTTTTAGGCATGCCACTAAACCAGCTTGCGAGTGTCGATCCACTCATCTAGAGAGAATTCTTCCTCCCTGTGTGGTACCACCATTTATCCTGTGGCCAAGATTTAGAGAAAATTCATCCTAATTTTGACTTCTCTTTTGGTACTCATAACCAATTAGCCACCAGTTTTAATCAGTATTCTGTCTTAAATATCTTGATCTGTTTCATTATCATCAGCATTGCTTATTTAGGCAATATTATCTTTTTTATGAGTTGTATAAAAGTATCCTAATGGAACTTCTTGTTTTGGTTCTTTTCAATCCATTTTTCAAGTCACCCTTGGAGTGATTTTCTAAAGTGTGACTGACCTTATCATTTCCCTGTTGAAACTCTTTAATAGCTTCCCGATTCCCTCAGATTAAGTACAATCTCCTTAATGAGGTTTACATGGCCTTTGTGGTTTGAGACTCTTTCTCCAGTTTCCTCTTTCCTATCACATTTTTCCAAACAACACAAACCTTCTAATTTCAAATCCTCAAAGGGATCACTCATCTTTCTCTCATCCTTCTGGGTCTTTGCTCATATGACCCCTTCTTTCTTCTTCAAAGAGTCTATTTTGTGTTGTAGTTAAGAGTACAGACTCTGAAAAGAGACTTCCTGAGTTGGAATCCTAGATTTCCATTTCCTAGTTTCCTTGGGTCTCTTAGGTGATGGTGATGATGACAATGACACTAGTGATAGTCTATTTTTCAGGATTATTTGAAATTAAATGAGTGGGGCAAAGCATCATGCCTGAGCTCTAATAAACACTCAGTAAAGCCTAGTCATTCCTATTCTCACCTAATTAGTTACCATTTTTTCTGAGAATCTTTGCCTATGTCCCTGCATCCGATTAAGTACCCTTTTCATGTTTTTCCTTCATACCCTGTATGCCCATTGTGATGACAGGTGGCGTTATAATACATGGTAACCGCTCCTCTATTCATATCTCTTTTCTGATTGATTCTACATTTCTTGACAGTTTTTATTTTGTTTACCGTTGCCTCCCCAGAATCTAAAAAAATACATGGTTCATAATAATTGCTCAAGAAATATTTCCCAAAGGAATACATGTTTGTTTATAATCACTATAGGCAACTCAATTTCTACATAGAAAATCTTTTTTTCCCAAGAACTGAGACTTCAGCAAAGTCACAACTAAAAGTACACTTAATACAGTACATGCAGATATTGATTTTAATGATACATACCTGGAACTCCCACAATGTTACTTCCATTACAAAATGATTTAAAGAAATGAGATTCAATGTCTCTGTACTTTGCATATTCTCTCATAACAGTGTATTTTAAGGAAGTCTTTATGTTTAACTGGGGTGTTATGTTGAACTTAGGAGATGTATGGCTAGCAGGATGTTTTCAGTAAATAACAAAGCCAAGGAAGCGACAATTATAAATAGCTTCCTTAGTATAATCAATGTCTGCCTGAGGTTACTGCTGTGTGACCAGTAGCATCAAGGATTTTCAATCCTCACTAGGTCTTCATAGAGAAGAGAAGTGGAAATAGAAAAAGAAAATACACTTTTAAAAATGTGAGGGCACTGCATAGATTTGAGCTTTAAAAAGTGTAAGGAGTTGGTTATGAGAAGTCAGGAAAAGCCTCTCCAAGATAAATCAAATTCCCCTTCTTTCTCTCTTGCTCTTTTCAAGACTGATGTCAGAGCTCTATCATTCTATCAGTCTTAATTTCTGTTTCCATTTGTCTTTCTGTACTTGCCACTGCTATCGCTCCTACTGATGTCCATTCTCTTACTAAATTTTAAAAGCTATTGGTTGGAAAGTAATAGCTGTAGCATCATTTCTACAATGGATCTACTTTAAACCTGTAAGATAAAATTGTTCCTAAAAAGTGATATGTAATTCCTCATTCTTTTTTTTAATGTCCTGACCAAAGTCAGAATGGGAAGAACATATCTAGAAACAAATGACACTAACTCTGCATAGATAGAATCACATTTTCAATTAAATACATAATATCAAGCAACAATTTTACCATTACTGGAAGGGCAAAAAGAAGAGACATTTTAAAGGTATGATTCATATTTCTTTTTTAATTCAGTGAGTGGGCCCAATAATTAGAAGGGGCATTTACTTAATGGAAGAACGAACTGCACCAATATTAGTTTGTGGAAATAATACTAGTTGCTGGTAAATTTTAGAAAAATGAACAGGTGGACGATAGCTAATGGACAAATATACAAAACAAAGCAGAAAAAATTGTATAAAATGTCTATGATCTTGTGACCCTAAGTTGGAAGCAAACCTAGTGACCAAAGGGTCAAGGTCTTGAAGCAGTAACTGTGAAGACCGTGAGAGGAAACAGAAGGAAGCACTACCTATAAGTAAGCCAGGGAGAATGACCTTAGGAGAAACCAGATCTGCCAATACCTTTCAGTTGCACTTCCCCATCTCCAGAATGGTCTGAGAAAATAAATTTCTGTTGTTTAAACCACTCAGTGTATGGTATTTGTTACAGCAGCCCTAGCAAACTAATACAGATGGTAAATTCTACATTATGTGTATTTTTATCACAATTTAAAAAGTATATGGAACAATGTCTTGTCAGTTTTATCTTGGAAGAAAATCTGGGGAGAAGTTTGGGAAGCAATAAATGAGGAGATTGTGAAGAAAATAATTTGCTTTTTGTGTAAAAAGATTTGACTGCAACTGTGTGTTCAAATATCTCTTGAGAATTGCAGACATGTCATAGAGGCTTCTGAGTTTGACTGAGGTCAGTGAAGACAACAAACTTAATGTTTGTGGGCCCAATTTGTCTTGTTTAATATGACTGTTTCTTGGCAGGGAGTTCTTGTGGTGGGAATTTAGGTTCCTGAAAAGTACTCAGTAGTACTCGTGACAATTGTTAAGTTTATTAATTAACTTCTCTGGCTTATTTTAGTATTGAAAGGACAGAATTGATCACGTGAGCTAAATATTATTATTTCCATTTTACAGATGAGGAAATTAAAGATCAAATATGTTAAGTTGCTTACATGCCTATACCTTATAGCATACATAATTCACACGTAAGTCGGCTTAAAGGAGGGACATCTATGTATATTTTTAAACACTAGCTCCTGCAGTACCTGTGAGAGAAATCTAAATAGAAAACAATCATGTGGCAAGCGTCTTTTAAGTAATAGGAAGAAAATATTTTCTCTATGACACATATTGAAAATCTTTCTATTCTTTCTGTGGTAAATGGAAAGTAAGGACATCCATCAAACCTATGCAGAAATAATTGTGATGTGTTTGGAATTTGTTCACCTGAATTTTTAAAATCAACTTTATAGAAGTATAATTGACATGACAAATGCACTCATTTAAAGTAAAGAGTTTTGACAAATATATATACTCTCTCTGTATAAATATATATATATATTTATATACCACCCAAATCAAGACAGAACTTTTCTATCATTCCTCAAATTTCCAAATGTCCCTTATCTGTCAGTTTTCCCTTTGCACCTTAATATTTTCTGTCTTCCCTGCCTAAGCGCCAGGAAAATACTGATTTGGTTCCTGTTACCACAGATGAGATTTTTTCCCCCAGACTTTGCTATAAGTGAAATTATGCAGTATTTAGTTTTTTGGTTTTTCTCTGGATTCTTTTAGTCATCAAAATATTTTTGAGATTCAGTCATGATATGTGTATATATATGTATCAGTAATAAATTCCCCTTTTAATTTTTTATTGCTAGGTACTGCATCATTGTATGGATAAGCTACAAATGGTTTATCTGTTCTCTTGTTGAAGGACATTTTGATTTTTCCTCTAAGCTTTGGTTATCATAAAATAAAGTAGGTGAATGTTTAAGCACAGTTTACATATATGTTTGTTTTTGTTTCTCTTGGGTAAGTACCTAAAAGTGGGGTTGCTGAATTATAGGTACTTTTTTTACCGTATAAGGAACTGTTAAACTATTTGGAAAGAAACAGCATTTTGCATCCCCATCAGCATATTGCTCCATATTGTCACTAGCACTTGGTATTGTTTTTACTGTTTGATTTTAGCCATTCCACTGGGATCTAATTCTTTCTCATCGTGGTTTTAGGATTGCATTTATGACTAATGGTGTCAAAAACATTTTCATATGTTCATTGGAATTTATATCTCTTTTTTTTTGTAAAGTGGTTTTTCTAACTTCTAATACATTTTTAATTAGATTGTCTTTACTATTGAGTTGTATGAACTACTTATATACTCTGTATGTAAGTTCTCTGTTAGATATGTATTTTGTGAATCTTTTCCCCAGTCTGTAGCTTGTCTTCCCACTTTGTTAATGGTATCTTGAGGCGTTTTTAATGTTGATGAAGTCTAGCTTAACTAATTTTTTTATTACTATTACTTTAATTTTGTGGTGACTATTTTTTTCCCCTTTGGATAAATCATTGCTATTCCAAAGTCTTGAATTTTCCTATATTAGAAATTGTGAAGCAGGTATTTCATACTAGCATTTACTCAAGAGCTGGGTCAAGAAAATTTGGAAACTAGTAAACTGCAGAATTAATAGCCAGATGCAGATTCATGGTTAATGGTTATATACTGAATGTAACAATTTGAACAATTTCAATATTGGAAACAGAAATGCCCCAAATTAACATATCACCTCCACCAAGTGAAAATTCCTAGCCTGACACTGAATAGCCAACAACACTTGAACTGTGGACCATCACTTGAAATGAATTTGTGAGTGGCATAGGACAAAATTAGAGAAGGGGCAAACCAAACTAGAATCAAGGCAGATAACACACGAATATGACCAAGGGTTATACTAAATTGGAGCATAATAGGACCAGTAAAAGAAGTGTATATACTTGTAAAATTGTATGTATTTATGCTTTAGTTGACTTCAATAAGTTACATACATATTTCACTTCAAAACATTAGTCATCTTTATTTTCCTAATGAAGAGTCTTTAATGATTTATTTACTGAAGGCTTGAAGTGGAGGTATCTGAATTGAGAAGACATTCAACTTTCTAACATAAGCAGTAACCTGGTGAAGCCCTTTTAGAGGCACATAAAGAGTTTTATTTACTTCTAACATGGAACTTAGAGTAGATAACTTTGAAAGCAGAGGGCAAATCATGGTATTTCTTTGCCATCGAGGGTTCGAATGAGGTGAATAAAAGAAGAACCCCCTTGTCCATTTGAAAGCTAAACTTGAACTGAACATTTCTTTACCTTCTGAAATGTTCAGTTAAGTGCTTTTGCACTTCAATTTTCCAGCCTGGACCAAGACCAGAAATGCCAAAATGATATGAGAAAGGCTGTTCTTACTGTTTTTCTGGCTGGGATTGGAAGAGAAAGTGCCAGCAATCTTGTGAGAAAGCCTGTTCTTGAAAGATCTGCAATCCAGTTTGCAGAATCAAGGGGTTTGGATAGTTCAGATGAATTTGGCTGTGTGTCCTGGTGTGCTCATCTGAATCACACCCAGTAGAAAGCATTTTGTCTTATCAAAGTCAACCCCAGAATACTTGGTGTACTTCTTCAGACATCTTAACCATCCAGATAAACACATGCCCATCCAGATAAACTGCTAAAGGCTAGCTGAACACTGCCAAATTGAAATGTTTGAGAGAGATCCCTACAACTGGGTCTCAGATTTCAACCTGAAATAATTAAAATATTATTCACAGCAGTAATTTTATAATGTATTTATACAACTGTCTTTAAAGGGCATCAAAGTCTTTAAACTACAGTAAATATTAAAAATATTAAAGATAACCTAACCTAATCTCCTATTTTATACTTCAGAAATGTAATGTTTAGTGAGGTGGGGCTATTTGTCTCATATAATGTAGCAAGTTTGAGGCAGAGTCCAACTTGGAAAGTAAGATTCTTTTTTCCCTACAACATATTATAATGTAGGCTGAGTGATTTTCACTTTATCATATAAAATCCCTAAAAAGAAAAAAAATATATTTTGTAGTCATAGCAGAGCTAGAAAAGAGGAAATTTCTTAGCTGCACTGAAAGAGCAGACCATCATTTCAATATTCAGGGCTTGAGTTCCAAACAATATATTCAAATCTATTAAAACCCCTGATTGATATACTGATTTTAGTGTACATTAATTTTTTGAGTAATATATGCTATAAGATTTTTAATTTTCTTTTTATTGAGGTTACATGGGTTACAAGCCTGTATATATTTATGAGTGTAGGTTCATACGTCTTTAAATATATGTTACCAGGCCACACCCACCACCAAAGCATGTTTTTGTTTATAAAAAATTTGATTAAAATTTTGCAACCAACTAAGTTATTGTTTTGAGGACTAAAGTTGGGAATTTGCATGTAGACACATTTATTCAAGAATCATCAGAGGAAGCAACCATTCATCACCCACCTGAATGTGGGAAGAACAAGGCAGCTGACTGAGGAGTGAAGAATGTAAAAGCAGACATGGGAGTGGATTCATGGAGAGGATCATTGTGAGTAAGAGTGAAAATACAGGCCCTATTGGGATTAAGGAACTTGCCTGCAGACTACTTTGCTCACTTATTATCTGCCACTGCAAAACAGGTGATGGTTGTTCCATAGATGTTCCCTGACCATCCCAAATTTGAAACTGGTGGCTTTCTCCCTGTTATCAAATTCTTTCTTGCAAAATACTCATTTCTTGTTTTTTTTTTTTTCGTCAGTCCTAACACTTAAAACACTTAACAACAACAATAAATACAAAAACAGGCTCCCATTAACAGGGTGATTTGAGTAAAGATAGTATTTTAATTATAAATAGCATTTATATGTATAATTGTTAATTGATTTCCTCATTGGCAAAATGGGGTTTGATCCTTCTGTCTCTCAGTCCCTCCATCTCTAACATGCTAGAATTCTATGAATCGGGGCTCTATGTTACACACCTCCTGTTTGTCAGCTGGGCAGCCAACCAGCTACCTTGTGTTCTACACCACGTACATTTGTGTAACAACAATATTATGGGGACCTGGCACAAATGAAAGTAAATACATTTCCAACATAACTGCATCCTATCATCTTAACAAGTAGGGAAAGTAGTTCTATATGCATTGCACATACACTACATAGTTTCTGTAATATGAAACACTTCAAAGTTATGATAAAATATGTGCTGAAGCAGATACAGAGCACTTTGGCGGCCACTGCAAGCAGAGCCTCAACCCTGCCAGCACTATAGATTCTGTACTGTCAGTCTAAATACCCACCTGCCGGAGTGATAGGAACGAACAGGGCTGTTTGCCACCACTACCAATTTATTTTTAAGGCATTTAAACAGAGATATAATGCTCATGATTATTAGTTTATATAATGTTGGCACAAGGATATTTTCAAAAAACTATAAATACTTTTAAAATACATTTTAAAAGATTATAATAGTATAGTTGATTTTATTTGTTTTATTTACTAGTATTGAATGATTTGAAACTGGGTTTTCAAACAATTTGAAGCAATTGAAACTGGCAAATTCCAGCTGGTCAGGAATAATATTTATATATACATATACAATCTATGTGATTAACAAATCTAATCCAAGATATGTATTTTTCACGATGAAAAAAATCATATCTGATTCTCCTTAAATAGCTATTCATTTTACTGTAGTATTTGAGAAAAAAAAGTAAGAGACCATTTCTTCAGTACTAGATTTTATTGTAAAATCCTGTATGTATTAGAAACTTAAGGGTCCACTTATATGAGGAATTTCAAATACTCAAATTTATGAAGCAGAGAACAGAATGGTGATTATCAGAGGCTAGAGCAAGGGGGTAGTGAAGAGGTATTGGTCAAAGGGCAAAATGTTTCAGAAATGTGGGAGGAATAGGCCCTGTATTTATATAGCACAGTGTGTGGAATTAACAGTACTGTTTTGTATACATAAAATTTTGCCAAGGGAATAGATTTTATGCTAATCATTCTTATTATCCTCACCCCTCCTAAAAAAATAAAAAAGAAAGAAAAAATGTAGGAGGGAATTTTTGAAAGTGATAAATGGGTTTGTAGCATAGATTAGGGTGATGGTTTACCAAGTGTATACTTACCTTCAAACTCATCAGATTGTATACATTATGTATAGTTTTCCATTGGTAAAAAAAATGGAAAGAAGGTAGAAGGAGGGGGTATGTAGAGAAGGAAAGGAAGGAAGGAAGAAAAGAAAGAAAGAAAAGAAGGATGGTAAAGAGGCCTAAGCATACAAATAGACTCTTTGTTGGATCTACAAAGCACAGGTTCCCATTTGCAAAGTAGGATCTGTGTGTTGGAGACAATAGGAGTAACAACTGTAGAATCCATGTGGTGACCACTAACAAGTCTCTAGTAAAAAGGACTTAAAACTTTTAATTACTCACTTTCCCCCTCCCTTTCTTTATGTCTTTCTCGCTCTTATTTCCACCTGGCCCTCTTTTCCCTCTTGCTGCTAAGGTATCTGCCCACTGCTTCTTTCAGTCTTTCCCTTTCTACAAGCTTTGATATCTCTCTACTCCACACCCTTCTTTTCTTCAGTTGAAAAGTCCCACCCCTCAGCAGATTTACACTATTCTTTTTTTTTTAAGATTTTATTTCTGTATACAAGAGCTGGGGGGTACAGGCCAGAGGTGCAGGGAGTGAGAAGATACACTGGAGACAGAGCTGGGAAGCAGAAAAGACAGCTGGAATGAAATACACTGCCTAGGAGAACAGCTTGTGAGGCAAGAGAGGGCTGCTGCACCTCCCTGGCTAGAGATTGGAACCTGTGGGGCGGGGGCCAAGGAAAACAGTGTGATGTTCAACCCCTTGCACCACCAGGGAGGCCCGATTTACACTATTCTTTAAAAGATTATCAGGTTAAATAATGCATACTGAGTTTCAAGATATTTATATGATATGCACCCTTCATTTACATTTTAAAAAAGCAGATTATTAAACCAAACCAATATAAAGTTAATATGGGATTCTTTTTTTTTTTTTTAAGATTTATTTATTCATACAAGAGCTGGGGTACAGGCCAGAGTCCAGGGCGGTGAGAGGGTTCACCAGAGACAGAGTGGGGAGCAGAACAGGCAGACTGACTGAAACACACTGCTGAGAAGAGCAGCGGGTGAGGCAGGAGAGGTCTGCTGCGCCATGTGGGTCCCCTCCCTGGCCGGCAGCTGGCCGACAGATGGCCGGCAGCAGGCGGGCAGCAGGGATCGAACTCGTGCTGCAGTGGTTGCAGTTTGCTTCATAGTGCATTGCTTAACCCACTGCACCACCAGGGAGGCCCCTGGGATTGTTTCTGTGTAGGAAAAGACTGACTGGCATTTCCCCTCACTCTGACCTATTGTGATATCAATGTATTTCCAATAAATTGAATAAAAAGTATAGTTTTCCATAAGTGATCCCTCTACTCTTTTTAAAAATACTTTATTCATGTATCTTTTACATCATTGTTCATTTTTGTACAGTGTTTGCTCTCTTTTCTCAGGTGTGGTCCTCATAGAATTTCCACCACCAATTCATCATAGTTCCCTGTGCTCTTCCTGCCCTCATTTTGACCCCTCTTCCTCCCCATCCCTTGCACAATGTCTCTGATTTATAGTTGTCTATTTTTGTTGTGTTTTTTATAATTATTTTTTTTTCTTGATTCCTTGTTTGGTTCCCCTATAGTCCTCCTATAAGTGAAACCATCTGATGTATTTCTTTTTCCTTCTGACTTAGTTCACTGAACATAATCTTTTCTAGCTCCAATCATGTTGCTACTAATCACATTAGATTATCTTTTTTGATTGCTGAGTAGTATTCCATTGTGTATATACCATATCTTTTTGGGCATTTGGGTTGATTCTAAGTCTTACCTGTTACAAATAGTGCTGTGATAAACATAGGGGTGCAGATATTCTTTCGAATTAATGTTTTTGTGTCCTTTGTGTAGATCTGTAAGAGTAGAATTGGTGGGTCATATGGTAGCTCTGTAGCTCCATTTTTAGTAATCTAAGGAACCACCATACAGCTTTCCACAGTGGCTGGACCAGTTTGCATTCCCACCAGCAGTGTAGTAAAGTTCCTTTTTCTCCACATCC
This sequence comes from Galemys pyrenaicus, assembly GCA_019455555.1. Classification (NCBI taxonomy): domain Eukaryota; kingdom Metazoa; phylum Chordata; class Mammalia; order Eulipotyphla; family Talpidae; genus Galemys; species Galemys pyrenaicus. The sequence continues at coordinate 5,222,152 of JAGFMF010012298.1, forward strand.
TCACCAACATTTGTTGTTGCTAGTTTTATTTATTTTTTTTATATGTGTCATTCTTGCTGGTATAAGGTTGTATCTCATTGTGCTTTTGATTTACATATCCCTAATAAAGGGATGTTGAACATTTTTTCACATGCCTGTTGGCCATTTGCATTTCCTCTTTGGAAAAGTGTCTTAAGTTTTTCTGTCCATTTTTTGACTGGATTGTTTACTTTGTTGAGTCATATGAGTTCTTTGTATATCTTTGTAATCAGTCCCTTATCAGTTGTATGGAGTACAAAAATTTTCTCCCAATCAATGTCTCTTTGTTTTGGTTAATGTCTCTTCTGCTGTACAGAAGTTCTTTAATTTGATGTAGTCCCAGCTGTTTATCTTTTCCTTACTTTCTTTGCTTTAGGTGCTATGTCTTTATAGATGTTACTAAAATACATGTCATGTAGTGTTTTGTTTTATTTTCTTCTTTTATGGTTTCAAGTATTATGTTCAATTCTTTTATCTATTTGGAGCTCATTTTTGTTCAGGGTGTGAGGTAGATCCCCTTATTCTTAAATTTTTTGCAAATCTTCTTCCCTGACCTATAAACCCTTAGTAAGTGTCAAGACTTGTATCTTCAAATGCTAAAAATTCACCAAATCACCTGAATAAGACTGAAATAGACTTACCCTCCTTTTTCTTAATAATAGTTGCAATCTAATATTTTGAATGATATTATAGATTGGCAAGCTTACAAAAATTAACTAAGGTAAAAATGAACATAGTAAAAATTTCGCTTTCAATAGTTTTCCCTCTGTTGGTTCCCATTTCTACATCAAAATAGGTAGCTTCCATTATTAATTGCTTATGAAGACCTCCAGATATTAAAATATATTTGTATAATCAAAGGCTAGTACCTATTCCTTTAATGGTTTTTTAAAAAATTATATGTATTTTACATTATTTTTATTTTTGTATAGTGTATATTTTTCATCCCTGTGAAATTCCCATCACCAATTCACCCTTGTATCATCACTCATGGGGTTTTAAACAAATGTAGTATGCTACATATAATCTGGGTTTCTGTTTCCCCCCATAAATTTCTTAATGCATCTTATATATTGGCACTATGGAACATGCCTGTTCTTTCTTTTTTATTTATTTTTTATTAGAGTTGAACAGTATCCTGGTATTTGGATATGCCACAATTTATTTAAATAGTTCTTTATCGATTAACTTTTAGATTGTTCTAATCTTTTTCTATTACAAAAAATGCTGCATAAATAACCAAGCACATTCATGATTTTGCTCATGTGTGACTGTATCTGTAGAATAAACTCCTAGAATTGGAACTGCTGAGTCAAAGAGTATATGCATTTGTAATTTCAATAAATATTGCCAAATTGCCTTCCAGAATGATTATACCTATTTACACTCCCACCAGCAATGAATCACTGTTCCCGTTTCTCTGTATGTTGCCAACCCTAAGGGTTGTCAAATTTTTGGATTTTTACCAATCTGATAGTGAAATATGGTATCTTGATGTAGTTTTAATTTGCATTTTTTCTATGTAGGAGTGATTTGAGCATCTTTTCATATGTTGATGAGTCATTTGTATTTCCTTTTTCATAAACTATAACTTACTTTTCTATTAGGGTTCTTTTTTTAAATTTTGAATTCTATGGTCTCTTTATAGGTTAGAGAGTTTAGGGAGTTTGCCTGTTTTTAATGATCATAAATTGAGAATACTTTTTCCCAGTTAGTCTTTTTCCTTAAGAGTGGTTTTGAAGCCTGAATAATGTGAATAATTTCATTGGTGTTTCATATCATTTTGTTTCACACACAACTATGGATGAGGATACACATAAACTACAAATAGTAGTAGATTTTTTGAAGGCCCTTTTATTTCTTAGATTGCAAATAACCCTATTCAAATAACTCATGCACTTATATTTGGAGCCAGTTTTTTCCTGTAGGCAGAGGATGAGTGCAAATTTATTGATCAAAAGAAGTTCAAAGTGTTTGACATGCCTACTATGTGCTATGCATTGACATTGATAGTAGGGCTAGAAAAACAACTGAGACGTTGAACTTTTATTTTAAATTCACAGTTTGGTAACAAGAGTGAAGAGCTATTCAAAAACAGAAATAAAGTGGAAGACATAAACATGCAAATAAATAATTAAAACACAGCAGGAGAAAGGCGTGTATCATTTTGAAAGCAATGATAAGGGAGGATGGAATGATTGACTGTAACATGTATTAGTCATTAAACCTCAGAATCAATCAATACTAGTTCAGGAAGGAGAAACTGCCCCAGTGTTCAAGCAGAAAGGAAATTAATATTGGGGATTCTGAGTTCACAAAACCAATGGGAGAGGCTGGAGGAATAGAAGTTGACTTGAATGCCCTTGATTTCTGGCTTCTGGCTGTCTAACTGTTACTGCTTTGAGCCTTCTGGATTTGACCAAAGAGAAGGCTCCATTTATATATATTAAAAAAAAAAAAAAAGAACCACACCAGATTTTAAATAGTTAGTCACTGCTATCAGGACTTCTGCTCTGGCGACCTCTCACCCAGAAGTTGAAATTGGAGCATAGGGTATGCAAATGGACTGTGATCACTACTAGCTCATGTAATTGTCCAAACTTGTTTGTCAAATGCAACTGCCACAGAAAGATAACCTCTTCTCTGTTTCAAATTGTCATGAATCTTTCTCTCTGGCCAGAAACAAAGGCCCCTGAAAATCCAACTTCAATGGAGCTTGGGAGATGTAGTTTTACTCTTTCCAGTTTTTATAATTCAGGAGTTGGGAATGAATGCTAAGAGCAAGTACACAATTTTAGTCACCATGGTGTAAATTCATCAGATTGTCAAGGGTAAAGCAGGTGACTAAAGAATAGATATAGACAATGGATGTGTTTTGTTGTCTAGAATTTACTAGACACCCCTCTGGCAGGAGAATTGGTAGTTGAGAGCAGGAAGGTTGAAGGCATGGACATGTAAAGACCTGGATAGGATTAGGAGAGTTATTGAAAGAGTGATTGGTAGTGTTGAAAGATAAATTGCTTTTCTATACAGTGATAATAGGAATAACAATATGACTATCTGACTATTGATATCTGACTATCAGTAATTGTGGTAGATCTTACTATTCCCATTTCTATAGAAAGAAACAGATTAAAAAAGTTAGCAAGTTGTCCAAGTTCACTTTCCCTACTACCCATTAGAATTTAGAACTCCCTCCCTCCCTCCCTCCCTCCCTCCCTCCCTCC
>JAGFMF010012298.1:5225542-5275519 GCA_019455555.1 Galemys pyrenaicus
TCCTTCCTTCCTTCCTTCCTTCCTTCCTTCCTTCCTTCCTTCCTTCCACCTTCCCTCTCACCCTTCCTCCCTCCCTCCCTCCTACCCTTCCTTCCTCCTGTCCTTACTACCTCCCTTCCATTTTTCTTTTCTTTTTACTTTTGTCCTCCATCATTCTTATCCAATACTTACTGAGTATCTGTTATCTACTAAGGTCTTCGCGTAGATGATGATGAAACCTCCTCTCAAGGAGGCAGTAGATTTGCAGTTTGTCTGATGTTCATTTAGGATTTTTGAATAGTATAATATGCTTCCCAAAACTATATTAGAAGTACTGGATTCTGTTAAGAAGCTAGCCATTTTTATCCTATTCAAAACAGGTGTGTGTGCATGTACACATCACACACACACACAGATCAGTTCTAACAAAGGGTAGTGGTATCTAAACCTGAGACTATCAGAATTCAGTTGTAGCAGTAAGCATGGCCTCTTTGCTGGTAAATGGATCATATGGATTTTATATAGAATTTCTTACATGTATAAGACTGTAGGATTCAACTCCTGGGAAAAAAGATGGAAGACTAAAAATGGTTTCACAAAATATCTCTAGGATATTAAAGTGCAGTTAACCACATAAAAGGCACATGACATTTGCCTGTGAATAGATAGATTGAACATTTTGGTTCTTATGCTGGTTTTTAGCTGCCAGTGATTCTTGTGGCAACAATCCAAATTTTCAGGACACTATCACATTTTTAAGTTTTCCTAATGAATTATAATAACATTTCTGAGGTTTACATGAAATTGTGTTGAATGGCATTTTTAGCAAATTGTGTCACTTTGTGAATTTCCAAATTTTACAAAATTTCTTGTGCCAAAAAATAATCAGTGAAAATGATTTTGTGTGAAACTTTCTGAAAGCCAAGTTTAGCTGATTTTGCTAAACAGCACAAGCAAACAATTTATTCAGTCTTTCTCCAAGTCCTTTTTCTGTGTCTCGTTCTTTGCTTCCAGGCCCCCCTCCTTCCCCCTTTCTAAGCTTCTTTCACTCTGTTTACTGGCTTTTGTTTCTGCTCCTAGTTCATTTTTTTCTAACATTATCAGCCCTCCTCACACCCCTCCACCCTTAGCTATACCAAGCCTTGGGCTATGGTTTTGGGTTGAGGGTCACGGAGGTCATGGATTTTCCACTGAAAGAAAGAAAAAAAGGGAGCGGGAGAGAAATGATCACTTTTTCTCTTTCTTTTGCCCTTGGTGCTGAGAAATTCATTTAAAAGTATCTTGGCGAGCTTGTGGGATTCAAATAGTACTCACCACAAGAGAGGCCCAAATAATGTTCTTAGGATAAAGGAATATTTATCTGGACATGTAGACCTGTGTTTTGGTGTCTTTACAAATGGTTAGTTAGACTCCCTCAGATCTGTGATCATGTCCTTCTGAGTTGCTCTGTTTCCCAAAGAAGAAAAGAGTGAAGGGGAGTGGAAACAGCATGTGTTGTGCAGTAAGAGTTCCTGGATTTGAATCCTAGCTTGCCAGTCACTTAATTTTCCCAAGTGTCAATATTCCCTGTTACCAAATAAGGAAACTAACTACCAATTTAGCTATAACAGTATTGTTGTTAACAGCGCTGTTAATATTGATTGAATAATGACTATATGCCGAGTATTCTGTTTAGCACTTATATGCCTCATCTTCTGCCTCTTTATAACACTAAGCAGTATCAATTATTACCCCCTTTTTATGGATGAAGAGACTGAGGTAATAAATTTGAAATTACTTATTCTAAGCTAAAAAGAGGAGCTTGGTTTTAAACCTAGGTCTACCTGAGTCCTAAGCCGATTCTATGAACCACTATGCTTGGTAGATATGAGGACTAGAAAATACAACACAAAGGAATGGATATTTAGGGAGTTTTGTTTTGTTCTAAATTATTTTGCTTAAGGTTAAAAATTCTAAAAGGCATAAAGTTAGCACCTATTCCTAAACTGGATTTTTCAGACTTTTCTCTGCTCTGTTCATTATGTGTGCACACATCAGACCAAAAGGTGACTGTGGTCTGTGATCCAATCATGGGAGACACAGAGTCACTGCCGGCCCTATTTCTTTGACCACATAGAAAGTTTGGTAAGCCATCTCGAAATCACCATGATAGACTGCAACTCTGATCTGGTCTCAGATCAGAGATTGTAGGAGAACATGTGTCCAACAGGAATGGGTGAGGGAGATGGGGTAGAGACAAGAAACATCCCACTTACTCTTTGTGGTCTTCCTAATGGAAGCCACAGATACTTACAGTGACTAGTGCAGAAAAGCCATATAATTACAGGACTGCTCTGTATTTGAGCATTTTGTGGCTTCCATGTATGTTTTTGTGATCCTAGGTTGTATCTAGTCCATGTGCTAATTTCTACCTGCTGAATTCAATTTGGGTTTGTAGTAAATGATACTTTCAAGAGTGACTCATCTCTGCGTGGGATGGCTTTTCTATACCACGTGAAGCCAGAGAATCTCCACATACATCTTCTTGGTATGTTCTGCTTCAGGAGAACAATGAGTCTTCTACAAAAAAAGATTATAAAGTCCCTAAACTCACTATGACAAATACTTTAGGTATGTCTATAAATTTGGATTTCTGTGAATTCAGTTATATCTTTTTCAACTACGCTTAGCTCACCGTTTGTCAAATCACAGTGTTATTATTGAGATTTCAGGGGGTCTTTGATTATTTCATGACCTTTTCCCTAAATAGCACCTATTACTTTGATGTGAGAATTTTTGAAGTGCTTCACAATCTTTTGCTATTCCCTGGGGCCTGGGTCAACATTCCTAACATCTCTATTTTAGGATGAAACACAGAGAGTTAAGTGATTTTCCCATGGGCTCCCAGCAAGTCAGCATCTATGCTGGACACAAACTTTTTAAGTTTTGATTTCAATGGGCTCACAGAGCCATGTATTTCCCCCTAGCAATTATTTATACACATTATGCATCTGACCTGGATATGCTAGCGTTTATTTCCCATTTGCATAATGAGAATCCATCAGGCATCCAAGAAGGAACAGTTCCTCCAAACAGTAGCTGAGTCCTAATGTAGACAGAGAAGGAGACTTTGTAGACTCTGGGGAGGTCAAGAAAGTGGGGACCTGGCCAGGCAAATGGAGTGGGTGTTCTGCTGACAGACTCTGGGGGAGCTTGGTCAGATGAGTCAGACCCAGCTGTGAGCCTGTGGTACCACACAGATATGGGGAGCAGTTTAGTTAGGGAATGCTGGAATTTTTTTTTTTTTGTGTGTGTGTGTGTGTATGCCTGTTAGGCAACTGGAGAGAGGTTTACAAGAAATCCTGTGAGTAATGAAGCTTGTGTGCAGGTACAACAATAAATATGGGATAGGGATGAAGAAAGAAATATCTGTTTTATTTTCTGCCTTTTATAATGAGAGGGACAGATCATAAAGAGTATTTTTATAGTATACATGGAAAATGAACTATCATAGTTTCATAAGCTATAACATGTTTGGTGACTTTTGTTAATAGTTTATTACAAAACCATTGTTTCCTATTATAAGTCCATTAAATCAACTTTACCAAATATAGAAAAGCAGAGAGAAAAAAATAAAATCATCTTGACTTCCACTGCTCAGTGGTAACCTTGATTCACATTTTGGTGTACTTTTTTCTTTCTTACAATGAACTTTTAAATTTTTTTACAATAGTTATATATTATGTAATTTACTACCTATTTTATACACATAGCAGATTATACTATGCATATTTCCTTATAACCTGCTTTTTAAACTTAATATATTTTGAAAATCTTCCCTGGTCATTAAAGTCATTCCTGATGGTTGCATAGCATTTCATAATATGGATACATCATTGTTTATTTAACTAATCCCTCATTGCTAGACATTTATGCAATTTCCAAGTTTTCTCTGTTATAAACAGACTATGATGAAGATGTAAATCTTATTTATAAAGGCATCAGATCATATATTTTATTTGTATCTTCTGGAAGACCTAAAATATAAGGTTGCTAAGCAATATTACTGCTGCATTAATGTTTTAATGGGAAATGAGAGGTAGGAGAACTGCTTTGAGTGTAGCCAGGGCTAAAGTGATAATATGTCAAACAGTAAAGTGCTTATTCTTGTTCACCAGAAATAGGGAGATAAACCCAATATGCTGTGAGCTTTATGTGGCTTAGGAAAGATACTTCTCATACAGCAGACTAGATAATGGTAACATAGCACTTAATTAAGATATTGAAAACAACACTAAAAAGTGTTAAAATATAAGGAGTTCATTTATCTAAACTTTAAGTGTGCTGAGGTAGTTGCCTGAGGACTTAAATATACTGGGTCAGTCATCTTGGTCTTCGATGCAGGCCTTTCCGAAATGCACTTCTAAAATGAAAACAAGTAAAATACGAATCAACAGAAAAACTCAAAATCTTTGGATAACAACAATAACAAGCACACACAAAAAAACCAAAGCCACCTTTGCTTATATTTTTGGTTGTCTATTAGGTAAAACTGATTCCACCTTTTCCAATTCTATAAATTTCACGAATGCTTTGGAAGACCAAGCCACCACACGTGATTTTTTTCATGTGAAGTTCTGTCATGAAAATAAGCCAGAGTCCTTGTTCTGTATCACTTGTTTAAGCTCAAAAATCTTATGTGGAAATTAAAGGAGCCTATTTAAATTTTATCAATTCTAACCCTTCCCACTGTACCCCCGCCCCTCCACCAGCTTTTTTATTTTTTTAAATATATTTTCTATGACTCACAAGCCAGCTTTAATGATAGCTTGACCGGCAGATATAAAGGTCTAGGTTGGAGGGACATGTGAGTTGAGTAAATTGCAGTAGTTCTAGAGGGTGGAGTAGTTCCGAACATGCATTTTTGACTACTCAGACATCAATGTTTGTATTTGCTGTCCCAGGAATCCGAGTGGTGTGATGGAGTCAACCTTACCCCAGATAGTTTGGATGGCTCTGTGAACCGGGCTAGAGAATAACATGTTTTGTTTTCCTTCTCCTTGGGGTGACCATTGTCAGCAATGGGTCCTGTGCTCAGTGAGTCATTAATTACGCCTGAATCTCTATAAGTGACCTGTTGCGGCACTGAGGTTTATCCCCAACTTATTCTGCTTCACTGCATCATATGTGGCCCATGTGCCTTGTTTTTATTTTTTAAAAAAATTTCCTCACTCTTCCTCATGCCATGAGAATTCATTTTTGAGAGGAAGAGCAAAAAGGCTAGGTTGAGAAAAACACAGCCACCTCCAGAGTGCAAAAACTGCAATAAACCCATCACCTCTAACAACAGCAGAGCATGAAAAGATAAAAAACAGCCTGCCAAGAATGTAGTAACCACCCATTCACTTTTAAATGCTCTCCACACTTCAATGCACAGACCTAATTACTTTTCTGCATTCCCAAATCCACTTTGCCCAGTACTGCAATCAGAAACCTGGCGTTAAAATATTTTAGACTTGGAGGATCAAGACTAATTATGGGCCTTAGCTGCACCTTTTGGTTTGTCTCCCCCCTCGCCCTCCTTCTCTTCTGTGGGTTACTTTAAAGCACGCTCCACTGGAAGAAAGGCTGCCCAGTCCCAGTTGGGGGTGAAGCCGAGAGAGAATAAAACAAAGAACAACTCAACTCAATTCAGTAAGCTTCAATGAGGCTGGTATATTTAATGTGAGCCCAGGGTTAGCCCACAGAATTGTGGCAGAATGCAATATTCTCAACAAAAAAAGATGTGTTTAAGGTCGGCTAAGGCCCCATAAGGCTGTTGTTGGTGTTTAAGCAGTCCACTGAGGTATTTAGCACCGAGGGTTTCTAAACATTCCAGCTGAGAATTAAACTGCAGCTTTACAGTAGCTGCTTAAAGGTTTGGGGGGCTGGGAGTGTCCCCTCCCCCTTGTATTGAAAGGTCAACAAACAGTAGGAAAGATCAAGTCATAACAAAGATGAAGCCACTATTATGGTGTATAGTGACAGCTAATAGCACTATCAGAGGGACTAATCCAAGGTATTAAATAGTGTAATTGTTAAAATAATATCATGGTTATTAGAACACCCAAGCATGAGACATTTTTTCATCTTATGTAACATGAAAGTACTGCAGGTGAGCTTAGCCTTCGCGTGATAGACACTTGTTATAAATATGTAAATATTAGAAAATTGCTTCATACTGCAATTTTCCTGCAGCATACAGAATGCATTTTTGATATGCAGATGTTATGTTTCATGGCATTTACTAAACTACTTTTAGGTAATTTAGCCGAGAGTTACACTCTTAAAAAGCTTTCATTCACACAAAACAATTTACTGTGAAAGATGGTGCTAATGTTTTACTTCATTGAGGCATCTTTAGTTTCACGGATTTAATAAGACAAACACTACCAGAAAAAAGCATAGTTTCTCAAAGAGGTATTTGTAAAACAGCTCAAGGAAGCTGACTGCTGATAGAGTTACCTTCATGGAAACTTTGGGTCTACATGTGAGTTTTGGTAAGTTTAATGAGCTTGGATCTGGACATGGATATCTTAAGTTTACACAATTGTTATTCAGAGTATTAGAAAGGAATGTCACCTTCAGGAAGTATAACTGTCACAAAAAGAAAAGAATCTAACAACAGCACATGAAGCTATCAAAATTCTTCCCCCCCCCCTTTTTTTTCCACCTCAAATCTTCAAGTTGTAATGGAGGAGATGGCTTAAAACAAAATGTTTCAAATGGTCAGAATTTGCAGGGCACTTAAACAATAATACAAGGAGCACATACACTGGCTCACAACTACCAATTAATCCTCCTTGTTAGATAGGTAATTTATTCCACTCAGAGGCATCAAATATCAGAGAAATCATGGGCCAAAACAGTAATTATCTGCAGGGAATCCAAAGGCTTTGAAAGCCAATAATTCCAAAGCAATAAAAACAGAGTTCTTTTCACTGTGTAGTCTTCATCTTAAAACCTGTAATAAGAACCAGGCCCTGGCTGTGAACCTGTACACTTCAAGGAGAAAAAAAGGAGGCTGCAGAAGGCACAGGCAGTGGGCAGTAATCCTGGGTCTTTTCTGCATGAAACTATCTGAAAGTGAAGGTCAAAGACCAAACTTTCTGGCACTCTCTCTATCACACGAAGTTTCAATTCAGCATAAAAATGAAGGGCTAGATTGGCCAGTATAGGAATGGTAGAAAATATTACATTACTGAACTAAAGAAGATGTTAAGAAACTATTTAAAACCGTAGTTTAATTTGAATCTTTAAAGCTTGAGTGAAATAAAATAATCTTTTCTAGGATAAAAAAAAATCACAGAATTTCTCAAAGTGAAGGGAAACATTTATCCTTCATGTCCTCTATACTACATTCATATTTTATAAGGTTTAGTCTTAGTAATGAAAGCTAATGAATCTTGTCATTGAATATTTGATAATGAAGCTGTCTTTAATTGTATTTCCACTTATTTTCCACTTTTTTATTCTGATTTGCAATATATAAAAAAAATGGAGGGCCCAGTTCAAATTTGCAATAAATCATTCAAGTTGTATCTATGTATTTCATGGGTGAAAATGCTGGCCTTTGGTGTTTCTACATTTTCAAACATGTGGTTTCTTAGTATTTTGTAGGGGGCCTTGTCTTTTACACATTTACTACTAATTTCATAGAAATTCATGGGAGTAACACCTACTTTTCACTTAGCAAGGTCAAGGCACAAATCCACATGCCTAATTTAAATGATTCCCTTCCAACCCCCCCTTTCTTTTTTTTTTGCATCATTATAAATCCATACCAGATGTGAGGCAAAAGGAATGTAATTCCCTGTAGTTCTCTTGCTTTGACTATTTCTGATTATTTTCCTGTAGACCTAGGAGAACAGATTTACATTTTCTGTAGCAAACTTTCCCATGGAATAGAAATTTCCAAGATTCTGATTTTGTCCTAAATTAGGTTAATTGAATCTGGTCATTTTGCAGATGGAATAAGGTTACTGGGTGATGTTTGAGGAATTCTGACAAGATGCAAATATAAATAATCAGTTAACCAGCTGTCATATAACCCAGGTAGCAAACACCTCCTGGAATGCTGTTGAGAGAAGTTGGACTAAATCCCTGATACTCCCCTTTTACATTTAAGGTTCTGTGATGCTATAATTTGTTCAATTTAGATCAAGACTTTTTATTATATTTAAGACAGCACTTTATTTTCTGAAGAAACATTTATAATTATATTTATTTGGTTAATTAAATATGAAATTACCTGTATCTGCACTGACAAGAACATTGAAATTCTTACACAATCAATGCAAATGTGTGCTTGTTTAGCAATTCACTTTTTTTTTAAAGCATATTTAAATATTCTTTTGGTTTTTTTCCCCCAGGGGTTTCATGAGGATGATAGGGGCTACTTCTCTAAAATAATGGAATTCAAATGCTTAGATAATGAGAATGCCCCTCACATCTTGCCTGCCTCTAGAAGTCAGATGCTGAACTTTGTGCAGTCCTTACCAAGAAATGGAAGAGCAAGAGATGAACAAGTGGAAACTCCTGTTGGTGACTCATGGGCGGGTAGAACATCTCAGTGGTCATTTAAGCTATTTAATTGAATAACTCACTTTCTACACTTTCCTTTATGTTGATGACTCCTACATTTCCATTTTTGTTCTGTTAACCAAAGTTTGAATGTTCTTGTATGACTCGTATAGCACATTAGTATTTATATGTCCCAATGGACATTTGTTTGTCTCAGTGAAGCACAACAGACTTAGAATTACACCCAGTTTGTTTTCCCAGTATTTCTAGTTTGTGGAATTTATTTTTTCCATATCAGAAGCATTGCCACTATCTTTCCCAGGTCTGGGTGCTGGGTGTACCACTTTGTCCTGGCTCAGCTTCCCTATTATTACTAACAGACCTATCATGTCAAAGTTCTCAAGCTTCTAGGACCTGGAAGCTTGTCTAATGTACTGCTCTTCTTTTTGCTGCATAATTATTAAATTCTTAATATTCTACCTTTCTTTCCTATGCCATAGTCATCAGACAACCCAGATATGGCACATCTTGCCTGATTCAACTTTCTAGCGCTTTCCTGACCATCTTTTCCCTTTCTTTAATTTGTAGAAACTTGTACAAATGTTTGTAACACAACTTCTACACCCCAACTAAAAAGGCTATAAAGGTTGCTCTCTCCCTAAGTCAGACCTAAGCTCTGCTCCTTTTGTGTCTCTCTTGATCTTTGTTCTAGAATCATCTTTAGAGTCACTGCTGAGTCTCCTTGCTGTTTAGTCTGACCTGTTTTCTTTCTCCTTAATTTTAATTCACAACTTCTCATTGCGGTCCTTTCTTCCTAAACCATAATCACTTCTCAGGCTTTTCCCAATGAGACTTTTCTGCTTGCTTTCATTCACTTCCATCACTTTCTTTTGATTCTTTTAAATCACATCTTATATTTAGATAGGATGCTAATCTAGACATTTTGAATTGAAAAAAATTTTACATTGGAGTCAGATAAACTTGGTTGCAGAACAGGTTTCTACAAAGTATCATTTCTGGACCTGGGGCACACTATTTGACTTCTTTGAGTCCTTGCTGACATATTATAAAATGGGGGTGTTACTAAATGTGGTGGAAAATGGTAACTAATGTAAAAATATGGACATGTAATCATATCTTATTTTTGAATTTGATTCTTTAAACTTGTGTTAACTATGTTATGTTTCTGGGTCTGTCTTATTAATTTGATTTTTGGAGAGCAAGTAGTGTGCTTTATATCCCTTTCTTTCCCTCAAACTTCTAGATATAAAACTTTCATTTTGGAGTTTTGACTAGAGTTTTCCAATACAAATGCTAAATTGTTCCAATACAAATGCTAAATTGTTCTACCCAAAGTAGAAATAAACAATAGCCTAAAAATTGTCTTCATAGAAAAATCTTATCAAACTAAATTATTTGGACAAACTTTATAATTTAGATGAACTTTTGGCCCTGATATAAAGAGAAGATATCATTTATTGAATGGTTTATTCTATTTTTAAATTAACAGTGTATCATTTATAAAGAAATAAAGATGAATATATCTTAACTGACTTCCACCAAGGGTAGATCATAATAATTATTAGATAGTTTTTCACTTGCTTTTTTAAAAAAATTCTGTTATCAATCATTTTTGCAATACTATAGAGAGGTATGTCTTTTAGCACCTTACAAATATGAATTCATTTTATCTTCACCACCTTGTTGTGAAGTAGGCAGAGTTGCTATGATTACTTTATTGATAAGGAAATGAATGGTGGAAGGGGTCAAGCAACCTGCTCAAGGTCACACATCTGGGAAGGCAGGAGCAGGATTTGAACCCAGGCAGACAGATGGCCCCATGAGCCCTACATTATTATATAGTAAGCTATAGTGCCTCTTTTAAACCTTTCATGGTTTCATACTTCCCCCCTTTTTGGACAACTTTCTTGGACCCTAAATGATAACTATCAATCCTGTAGGCTATAATAAATACTAATCCTAGTAGTCACACTGTGCTCTGTGCCTTGACCTGTTGGGATGAAAGTGAGGCTTTCAAATTCCCAAAAGGAAAAATTGAACAGGCTTATGGGATGGGAGAACACATTTCTTTCTTAGGGAAGGCTGGAGGTTATTCATTATAAATATAGAGGGTGTTTCACTTTGCCACAGAGATTAAGAGAATTGATCTAATTAAGTCATATTGTTATTCACCACTAAGAATTTCAAAACACATGGAAATGTAGTATCATTTCCATGTGTTTTGATAATATGTCTCAAATTGTGAGTGAGATAATAACAAATTATACTGAATTGGCCAGTTTAGTTAATTAGATTTTCCCAGTGCTTAACTGTCCTTCCTTGAGTTGTAATTTTAGATTTGAAGCAGTTCAGCAATTCCTGAGGAGGATGTAAAGTGGTAAGTGTGTTTGAATAGTCTAATTTTCTAGAGCTTTATCATTTTTAAAAGGTCATTGACTACCATACTGTTGATATCAACTGATGGAGTATAAAGGTGAAGTTTTAATCCCCCTTTTATGTTTGGGTGTTTCCAAGTCCTCTATCGCATAGTAATATGGACTTGTAATTTATCATGTATATGCCTGACAATTTGTCACTTCTTTTGATGCTGCTATAGTTGAGCATGTTTCTCACCTCAGTCTGGCTGGACTGGACTCTCAGATAGAAGGACCTGCTAATTGCTTACTGACCTTTACAGTTATATTTCTGTGTCATGAGAGATACTTCTTCAATGCGTCATTTTTGTAAACAAAAAATTTAATGGGAACATAGAAATAGTTTTAGTTGTACGAGGGTTTTAAGCCTTAGAATCTTGTTTCACAAATGTCGACTTACAGGACTTTTGAAAAGTCACTATTTGCATTTGTTTAAATCCACTGAAAAAATTTTAGTAGATTTCTGGTCAAGGTGCACACTTTCACTTCCTTTCCTAAGGATGAAAGGGCAAATTTGGAGCCCTCCTAGTCACTTATACATGAAAAGGCCTTTGCTTTCATCAACTCAATGGAAAATATCTGTTTGAATCTGAAAGTATAAAGGAGGTTAATATTAAACACAATAGAGGATATGATTGTCAGTTCCACATACTCAGATGTGGGAGAAATATCACATTAAAAATGTCCTTTTACGGAGCTCCTGTGATTTCAGTTCAGTCCTACAAGTCATACTGAGGCCTTCCTGGTCAGCATGGGTTTTACCACTTTCTGCTTATACTAACATGGAGCAGTGCATAGATTTTACTCCTCATAGGAACCCCACAGACTTTGCCCCTCTCCCAGGATGTGGGGAATTTCTCTCATACCCTTCCCCTTAAAGTCACTCCCTTTCTCTTTCTGGGAAACCTGGTACCATCTTTTCAAGGAGAGCAATTGTCTCCTACAGCTTATGTGTTCTGTTCTACTCTGTCACAAACAATCCAGGGTCAAGCATGTATAAGACCTAACCCCTGGCTAAAAATGGCAGGATGGAGACCTAGGGAAAAAAATAAAGGAAAATAAGTCCCAAAATAATTTCTTTGCTATTTACCCCACTACCCTATGGTTTAAGAAAACAATTGTCCCATGCTAGCTTTGCCTCTGTGATATGTCATAAAACTTTGCTATAGTCCAATAAGGACAGATATATTTGCTCTATTTTATGGGTGAAGAGATGTGAGCTTTCCCTCCTTTGGCCAGCCATGTAGCCAGTACATAGTAGGGCCAACATTTCAATTCAGACCAGATTACAGAGCACATATTCTCTTTGAAAATATGCCACAAGTGTGAAATCAGACTAGTTTTATTTCAGCTCCTTTCTTTCTGAAGAAATTTCTGTCACCTCTAGAGGTTATTAATAATTGGATGGCTTCTGTGGACTGCTTGTCTGATGTTTGTTCTTCCAAAATCTCCAGGACAGATTTTCACAAAGGATGCTTAATGAAGAGATGTGTGGTATTTCAAGTTGTTCTAGGTTAGTGTTAAATTTTACCATGCATCTAGATTGTCTGAAGTTTAGTTAGAACACAATACTGGCTCTACCCCTGATTCTGTGAGTCTGGAGTTCTAAGAATTGCATTTCCAATAAGGGATGCTGTTATTACCATCCAGGGGGATACACTTAGGGAGCTACTGTTATAGGGGCTTAGGAAATCTCTCCTTAAATTTAATAAGGATGTAGAAATAAGATTAATGTTTTCATGTTCAAAATTGTCCTCAGCTGGGCCACTTGGTGGCACAAGGTGTTGAGCACCGTGCTGTGGGGCTTCCGGAGCACAGCACCGAGTTCCATCCCCGGCCAGGCCAGGGAGGGGACCCACATGGTGCAGCAGACCTCTCCTGCTTCACCCGCTGCTCCTCTTAACAGTGTATTTTAGTAGATCTATCTGTTCTTCTTCCCACTCTGTCTCTGGTGAATCTTGTTACCACCCATGACTCTGGCCTGTACCCCAGTTCTTGTATGCATAAATAAATAAAACCTTAAAAAAATTGTTCTCAGTTAAAAATTACTAACTACAGAGATTAACACTATCCAGTTTAATTTTTTTCTTAGTCATAGATTGTTTGATTATACCTATTATTGTTTACTAAAAAGGTCACACAATAGTGATATTAAAATGCAGTAAGTTTATAGACTATAAAAATGATACAATTCTGCAAAATTTCATTAAGCTACTGTTCAACAGTTGCATACATCTGATCTAATCCTTATATAGGAACAAAAATGAGTCAAATATTTCAAAAGCTAATGTTCAAAACAGAAAATGTTCCAGTTGATTTTCAATTATAATGGACATGCCAGTCTCGTTTAACTTTACATTTTAATATTCCTAAACAAAGCTGTGTTACTTTTAAGCTATTAAGAATATCATACTTTTTTATTACATAATTTGGGTTTAGTTAAATAACATTAATTCTTGTTAAACATGAAATCAGTCTGTTAATAGTATAAACCCTTCACTACAAAATAACTATGAAATACACTATTTGAATATACTAATTCTAAATGAAAAAAATACATCAGGTTTTATTAAATTACGCTTAAAGTTACTTAAATTTTCTCTAAGATTATTCAAGAGATCAAATAAAATGGTAAGGGCTTCAGGACTCAGAAAAGGAAGAGGAATCTTATTCTACTGGAGTCACCAATCTGCCCCTTTTTTCTTGTTAGCTTTTTTCCTCTCTCCTGACCAGAATGTTAGTTTTAGCCATTTTGTCTTCCAAATTCTCCTTCCTTTACAAGGCTGAATATTTTGCTCCTACTTAAATCCTGTTGAGATTGATATCTATTTGTATAATGTACATTTCTGTCACTGGATTGTGAGCTTTTAGACAATCATCTTTGTATCTAAGTTAACAGTCAGTATTACACTTTTAAAGAAAGAGATTGCCTTCAGATCTATTATTTCATTTAATCCCCATAGGAATTCTATGAGGACATTATTCGAATTATACTGAAAGCAAGTGGCTGGAAAAAATTGAACAGTAGCATTAAACAACATTGCAGAACTAATAGGAAACCATGATATCAAGCCAAAGCAAATTGAGAAGCAAATAGTAGATAAAGGAATAGACTTTGCAAAATAGTTGTTGCTGTGAACTAATGAGAGGTCTTTTCTAGTAATTGAGGTAGAAAAATTTTCTGACTTACTAACATTTGTGGGATTTGTGCTTATAGATGGAGATGCCATGGCTGGTGACGTTTTCTGTAACTCATGAGGAGACCTGCCCAGATGCTGAAGAACAGGGCCTCATTTGTAAATGGTAATGGATTCTGCACAAGTATAATCAGGTTTGGATATGGTCATTTACAATGGGTTGATTTCATTAGAGTGATTAAGGCTCACTTACACCAGGTAGAAGAGAAAAAAAATCATACAAGTCATACAGACTAAGTTTGCCACTTAAAAATGTCATCAAAACTAGGCTTTCAATGTTTAGATTCCTTTCTTGCTGATGCAGGAAGACAGGTCTGGACATCCTGACACTGCTTTCTGTATAATCTTGGAATTTCTTAGGCCACAAACACAAAGTGGTTAGGAAAAACTGCCCCATATATAGGGGATCCTGTGAAAATAATATGAAGTAACATTTTATAGTGATCTGTAGGGAAGGGGGATCTGAACCAAGGAGCAAGGAACACAGTGGACTATGGTGATGGTGCACTGGTGACTTGGTGGTAGAAATTCTATGGGGACTACACCTGAGAAAGCAAATGTTGTGGAAAAACATGATGAACAATGATGTAAAATATATAAAAATGAATAAATTATTTAAAAAAGTTATTATTATTCGCTATTTTACAAAACTGAGTGGGGTAAAAGTTTTTTTTTTAGAAAAAGATTTTTAATAACACAGTTCCAAAGTGAAACATTTTGTTCTGACAGATTGATGAAGGTCACAGATCTTAAATTCCTATTTAAAGGTGAGCCTCTATCTCCTAATGTTAGATCTGAGGGACCTCTGTGATTGCTTTGATTCAGAACATAATGGAATTGATACTGTACCAGTTTCTGGGGTTAGGTCTTAAGAGAATAGCAGGATCTGTTTCTTGTCTCTTGAACACTCATATCAGAATCCTGACATACTGTATAAGCAATATGATTTCTGTATTCATGTTGAAAGACTTCCCTGAGGACTGGAAGCCCAAGCTAGCCCCATGGAAGGGCATCAGGGAGAGAGACCAGTGTTGGCTGTTTCCTCTATCACATCTCAGGCTCCAAGCATCTGAGTAAGGAACCCAGGTCACTGGCTCAACATCACCAGGTGACTCCAGTTGAGACCTTGTGAAGCAGTACAATGGCCCAAATTGAGTCCACTTTTCTGATACCAAACAATGGAAAACAATAAAGTAGGTACATTTTAAAGATAACTTATTACCTAGCAATAGATAAGTAAATCTAAAAGGCTTATGTAAGATAATGTAAACTTCTTTAAAAATGCTTATTTTTAATCATGTAAAGTTTATTTTTGGCAAAATCTATTGTCTTCTAACTTGACTTGGAAAAACTTAATTTTTCTGTTTGAGTACCTCTTATCTATTCAGGAAACTATATCTGATGCTTATGCAAATATTTGTTCATACAAATGTTGCATTTTTAAAGAGACATATTTTTTTTTAAGAGTAACTTTGGGATCACAGCAAAATTCAGAGCAAGGTTTATCTCCAGTCCCACACATGCACAGACTCCCTTATTATCAACATCCCCCACCCACCAGAGGATGATGAACTTACATTGACATGTCATAATCATCTAAAGTTCATAGTTTACATTAGGGTTCATGCTGGTGGCATGGATTCTACGGGTGTGGACAAACGTTCAATGACATGTATTCATTATTGCAGTATCACACAGAGTATTTTCATTGCTTTAAATATCCTCTGTGCTCTGCCTATTTACATTTCCCTTTCCCAGTCCCTGGCAATCATCAATCTTTTCATTGTCACTATAGTCTTACTGTTTTCAGAATGTCATATAGTTGGAATCATACTGTATATAGGTTTAAGATTGGCTTTTTTCATTTAGTAATATGGATTTAATATTAATGACTTGATAAATCATTTATTTTTAGCACTGAAAGATATCCCATTGAATTAATGTATCAAATTATTTATTCATTCATCTACTGAAAGTGGTTGCTTCTAAGTTTTGGCAAGTATGAATAAAGCTGCTATAAGCAATTATGTGCAGGTTTTTGTGTAAATATGTTTTCAACATCTTTGGCTAAACACTAAGGAGTACAATTGTTAGATTATGTTGTAAGAGCATGTTTAGTTTTTTATGAAACTGGCAAACTTTCTTGAAAGTGACTACCATGCTGCATTTCCAGCAACAAAAAACTGTTTGTTGCTCCACACCCTTTGCCAACATTTGGTATTGTCAGTGTTCCTGATTTTGGCCACCATAATAGGTATGTATTTGTCTCTCATTTTTTAATTTGTATTTTCCTGATGACATGTGATTTGGACTTTGGTGGTTTTTAAAAAATATTCTTTGTTCTCTACTAAAAAACAAATTAAATGAGTTTCAAATATTGATTTTCAGTAAAAATGCTACAAAGACAGATCTCATCATTCTATAACTCATCTGAATAAAAATTTACTCTGTGTAATACTGGATAAATTGGAGAATGTGGGCAATAAAAATATGCCTTTTGTACTTTGTGCTTTAACTTCAAAGAGGATGTTTTTTCCCCTTATTTATATGATCGTTACACAAAGTCAAAATATCCCAGATATATAGAGAAAATAATTCTCCTTAAATCCTCCTTTTGGAAGAGAAATAATGTACTAATGATGAACTGATGTCTAATGTTTCTATCAGTTGTATAAATTAAGATTTAGTTTATAGTGTAATTATGATCTCACAAATCTCACAAATAACATTTTCATGAGGAATTGGAATGTATATTTTCCATTTGAAAAAATATTATGCATATAGGGGCTAATGAAGCAGAATTGTTTTTATAGTGAGCATTTTCTCCCTCCTTTTTCTGGTATCTTAGGTCAATGGAAAAGAACCTCCAAAATAGTGGTGCTTCTGATTATCATGCAAATATGATTCCAGAGCTCACCTCTCTGTGCTAATCACTCAAATTATTTAGTTATCAAAGCCATACACAGTCATGATTTGACTTTCATCCTTTTCAGATTTATTTCATCCTTTTCAGTCTGGTATTAAAAACATTATAATGGCCTTTGTTTGATATTCAACATATAATTTCAGAAAGATATGTTCATTTTAAAAAATTGAGACTGAGTATTAACACGATAAAACAGCCTTAAAAAGACCTGGAAAATTAACTGTAGTTTCTAAGGATGTGTGTGGGGGAATTTGATTAGTAAATAATAAAATACACTGAGGATGTATTGGTGTGTGTGATTGTGTTGTGTGTGTGTTTGTATGTGTACAAACACAGGTACATTCAACTCTCATGTAGTGGATGAAACATTTTTTAAAACAGAAAACTTTAAAAAATTATTTCCAAAAGAAGTCTTTATAGTCTTTTTAACAGAATTATTCTAAATTTGATATTTTGGAAAATAATCTCTTCCAATCAGTTGTTCTTAATAAAGAGGGCCATATGTTCTGTGACAAATCCGACTTGTTTTGGCAGTGGGAATTACATAACCTGGTTTGAAAGTATCAGAATGCTAAGAGATCAGATGCCACCTGCCCTCAGTTAACTTACTTCTTCTGTGTGATGGTATTTTTCTATGCCAAGTTTATATAATAACACGATTATAATGTTTTCAAAATAGAAATTGTTACTTTGATCAGTGTGTCCAGCATTTCATGCTACTTTCTGTCATCATCGGCTAGTGAAGCGTTTTTATACCATTTCTGCAGATGCTTCTCTTGCAGAAAGAGTTATCATTTTTATTTGATTTCTTGCTTGCTCTGGTATTTTCAGGCATAGTGGTGGGGCTGATGTGAGGGTCCTGACAACAGGGGGGTGAGTGCTAGTGACATGGGACCCTGGGAAATCCTAACTCTCCTGGCAGGGTGTCTTAAATTCTCATTGTTCTTAGGAGAGAGGGTATTTTTAACAAGAACCCACCAAGTAGGTGGTACAAATTCACCATATGAGAAATACCATCATGGGGTTTTTCACACTGTTTATCCTCACCATGAAATAGACCTTGAACAATTGAGAGAACAAGTTTTCTTCTGGCATCAATGAATAATAAATGTAATGCCAGTTCAAAGTATAAAATAGGTAGGTTTCTTTTTCCCATAGAATGTTACTAAATACAAAAACCATTTATTAGTAATAAAATGAAATATCTATATCAAGATTGTTATATTAATTTTCATACAGTTCTGATTTTTCTAAGTGAAATACACTGCATCTTAAAGAATTGCCACTGAAAACATTTTTAAATAATGCTCTATAAGTGCATATTTCTATGTAAGAAGGGCTTAGAGACATTCTTGAATAAAAGACCTCTCACAGAAAAGTCGGCAAACTCTATGACTGCTAATCATGTTATCCTACCATCTCTTTTCTATTTTTTCCACTTGTCTTGGTGCCTTCCCCATGGCTTGGTGCATTCAAGACAAAACTGACAATTGTAGCCAAGCAGCTGGTACTGCCAACTCCCCAAGTTTTGTGCTGTCAGGAGTGTGTTTATAGGACCAGGGATGCTAAAGAATTTCAAGGGTTATCTTCACTGACCTAGAAAACCAGAGGTTCTAGCTTTTGCCCATGGCTTGGAGCAGTGACACAGCCCTGCTTAGCAGGCCTAACACAACCTGCAACTCCAGACATTGTTAGAATGGCCACCTGCAAATCAGGATGGTGTAGGAAGAGCAATCTGTAATCTGTGTTCTTCAACTCTCTATACACTCCCCACCTCTTACCATTTCCCCCTTTTTTGTGACATGGCTGAAATGTTATGATTCTGTTTTGAAAAATACACAAGTCTCTCAATACACACTCTTTCAAAACCATTCTCCAAAAGGTGGGATTAAGCAAATGGCACAAAATGCCAAAAGACCTCGGCAATCAGCATGTGGGTTCTCTTACTCCTTGTTTGCAATTTCCCACTCGGATAAGAAAATTAACTAGGAAACATGGATGGAAGATAATTCCTTTGCCTGGCAGCTGAGCTGTAATCTAACCTATCGTTCTTTAGTGAGCTTGCACTTGCTGGAGACGTTTTAATGTCTTAATGAAAGGACAGGGAAATTATCACTCACTGATTTGTGTTTTTAAATTTGGAGTTTCTAAATTAAGACTACTTAACGATACAGGCATGCCCATTTCCAGGACTGGATGTGCTGCTCCTGCATTTGATGTGTCACCTTGAGGGTTTCCTGTGAGGTAATTATCATGCTGGGATGAGCTAATCTCCCCTAGAATAGTACACCTGCCTCATTCTGCTAACAAATAGGCCCCTGCCTTCTAGAGACTGCCTGACCTGACTTATTATATCTCCCCCATCAGCAGAAAGACTCATATCATCACTGGGCCAAAGGTGAATTGCCTAGAGACAAAGTTGGAATGAATTTTTTGCAGTCCCATTTCGCCAGACATTCAAACCACTTCATTCTGAGGAGTGGAGACCTTTAACTATGTCACATATTTATATATGCTTATAAGGCCAGGGAAGGGTCTTTCTGCAGATCTGTTCCGATGAATGTATCAAAATAGTATTCCAGAAGAAACCGTGTCTGCCTCCCGAACCTTTGTGCACTGAAGTTATTACCCTAGTTGCTGGCGTTTCTGTTTCCTTGCGTTTCAGAAGTTGCATGCATATACTCTTCAGGTGGAGACTGGCAATGACTTTCAAGTCCAAACACAGTCCTGAGCTGGGGTTAGGGTGAGTGCCACACAAATGTCCATCTAGTCTCCCCCTCCCAATTAAGACATTTTAGCTGATGCCTGTTTTCCATATAAAATGTGGCTTTGTTTTTTTATAGTTTTTCTTATTCCCTACAGCAAAAGAGGCCAATATTCATTTAAAACCCAATAACAATTAAAACCCCCAATAACAATTAAAACCTACAATGAACAACTGCTCTAGCTTTGTTTATTGCATGCATAAATAATCATACTTCAATGAACATGTTAGTATCTATGATCTCTTCCCAGATTAAGGTTGCCTCGAGACTGCTTGCTTTGGCTACTGTAAATGTGACATGAATTACGCTCAGGAAAATGTGTCTAACATGCTGGGTTTGAAGTAAATTATTTTCTTCTAATATACCTACACAACTGTCACAAGGAATTACACTGCAGATTTAGTGATGTTAAGTGTCAATTGTAATTTGGTGACAGCCATTTTATTGGCTATGCACACTGCACTGCGAGGACTGCTTCTCAGTATGGAGGCCACCGTATCATTAAAAACCAGTGATCCTTCACTGATGACATAATTTGACTGGCAGAGAGAGGAGCAGAGAGGGGCTTGCTTCCACCTGCACAGAATCTGCTGTATGTCAGAGATGAATTTGCCTTCAAATTAGAAACAGCACTGCAGATGAGGGGCTGTGATTTTGCTTGAGTTCTTTTAAGGCGCTTTTCTGGAATGGTTACTGAGCAGCTGATAGAAGTCTCCTTTAATATGTCAAACATATATATTATGCAGCCTGTAAACATTTCAAATATTTTTACTCAGAGCGTACGGTGAGTTATCTATGAAACGGTTTTAGCTGAGCTGAGCCACATGTATTTCTGCACACTCATCTATCCATTCTTTTGTCTATAACTCTGTCTTTGGCATAGGTTCCAGAAATAAAATTTATGTGATAAAATGGCAACCAAAAAAGTCCGGCAAAAAACAACGGAGGTCTAAATAGGACCAGTGCGTCGGCAGGTAGGATAAATCATCGAAGCTGTGTAAAAATTTAGAGTAAGAACAGAACTATAATCATACATTCTGAAAATTTTATAAACTGACAATTCAAGTTATGTGTTTTATGCTAATATACATTGTGGTAGGGTCTAATAAACTGTGACTCACTCATAAATAGTGAAAAAGCTGACGGCACTCACACATACCAGCACATACACAGACTCTCACACATTCTGTACTTATGCGGGAAACAGGAAATAGAGTCCAAGACTTTCTTAGCAAATTTAAATCAATATAACTGCATTCCATTTTCAGTATTTAAATTAAATTTTTTGCTGCAAGGCACTGTGAGGAACAAAGCAAAGTACCTTAAGAGAAAGTGTATCGCTCGTAATTTTACCTCATTTCACACCTATTTGACAGCTTCTCTTACCCAATTGGTTTCATTGAAAATGCTGACAATATTCACCTATTAGAGTTCTGTCCTTCTGTGTGGAGCCCATTCCTCTTAGATATACTTTATTAGCTTTCAACATGGAAAAAATAACTGTCCTCCCCCTCACCTGGCTGACACTTGCCACTCTGTTCCCCTGCTCTTCACATGCCATTATTTATTTATTTATTAAGAAAAGAAACTTTTCAGGATGATAAATAGCATAAATTATTCAGCCAATTTCAGTCCAGCCGCACAAGTCATACTCAGGCAGACAAGCTGCTTATGACAAATGCTTTGTCTAAGTGAAATATACCACTGAAGGTTTAATCAGAAGCGCTAAACATTTCAGACTTTCCCATTTTATTTTTGGCCAGCAACTCTATTTCTCTATCTACAGAGGCTCTTGAGAATGTTCTTTTTTTCCCCCTGAGAATATTGAGACCATTTTTATCCATAGTAGGGAGGAGGGTGTTAATAAAAGTGCACTTTTCTGAAGAAAAATTCAAATGGGGGTTGGCTAATCTTTTAAATTCTTGAAAGCGTTTTTCAGGGCCAACTGTGGATAATGTTAATAGCTTTTCACAAGACAGGCCATCAAGTCCTACTTTTTGAGACTGGTCAGGGTGTTCCCACATTGACCAAAGCAAAAACAAATGGAATTCAGAA
Source organism: Galemys pyrenaicus (assembly GCA_019455555.1). Lineage (NCBI taxonomy): Eukaryota > Metazoa > Chordata > Mammalia > Eulipotyphla > Talpidae > Galemys > Galemys pyrenaicus. The sequence continues at coordinate 5,247,441 of JAGFMF010012298.1, forward strand.
GTAGGATGAATCTAGTATAGTTGGCACAATCAAGAGATGTTTCTACCGCTTCCTTTTTGTCGTTGGCACCTAAGGCTTCTTTGACTTAGGTTTTTTAACTGAAGCTTCCTCCTTTACTGCCTTATTAATATAAATGGGGCCTATAAAAATGCTTGATCACAGTGTAGAAGGCTAAAATATGCCCATAAAAATCTTTTTTTTTTTGGTAAGCTTCAGATAATGGTGATATTTTTTCCAGTAAGAAAAATGAAATCTTAATTCCCCTAATACTTTAATTGCCAGATTTTCCCTTTAGTTATCATTTAACTAATTCCTAGACCATCAATGCTTCTGGGTATATACCTTCCTATTGGGAACATCAGATGTTTGAAAGTACTTCGAAACTTTATAAAAAAGTGTCGGACCTATGCCTAACTTGATAACCATTTAATTGGAGGTGGATATTTCTGCTCTGCTGAAGGACTGAGTGACATATTGTTTCATTTCATCTGTTCCTTTATTTTGACTACTAGAGTTGTGACTCAGTGAAGAAATTCACCATTTCTTCAGTGAAAGTGGTCATAGTTAAGCAAAGAAGAGCCAGTTTCCTCACCCAGTTTTAGTTCAGAGGGACTCTATGTTGTATATAGTTAAAACAATTAGGAAACTTCAGAAGTGGCAATAAACTGGTGGTGGCAGTGGCAGAGGGTCCAGGGATTTCAGTTTTAGAGTTTAAAGGCAAGGGGAATGTCATACAAGATTTGTCCATACCTATGGCCCCCACAAGTTTGACTTTGGAAAACCGGTCTCAGTGACTCACTGGCCCCCAGCATAAATGAAACCACTCCTTCAGTGAAGCCTGAAGGACAGGCACAAACTGAAACAGGGCACGACTTCCCTCTAGGCCTGTTTTCCACAGTAGTTTCTGGATTCAGCCTTGCTTACCTTACAAGCTCTGAGTGAATTGTGGCCCAGGCAGCTGTGACCATGGGTCATGTGACAAAGTATTCCTTTCTGATGTACATGTGGCATTTTGCCATAAAAAGGTGCAACGCATGGATCTCCTGAGGAACATGCATCAAGTTTATTTTCTGACTAGTAAATGAATAAATTTTTCTGACTCAATTGGGAATGAAAGGAAAATAACCTGCCTTTGGAGCTATCCCAAGATCTGATTCCTTTGGAGCGGTTCATGTAATTTAACAACAACAACCTAATCATCAGAGAACTCCAGTGTAAGTACATAGCCAACTATAAGCCCCACAGATGAGGGAACTCTGGGTCCACAGGGGCTGAGCTTGAAGTAGGTAACTGAGCAATGCTGGGAGAAAGAATTTAGTGCAGGGAAATGTCAGTAAAATTCCAAGCTGCCCATTCTAGACAGAGTGATTTAAATTCCCATTTTAAGAAGATGATAGTGTAGCCTTAGAAATGGTTTGGTTATTATTACTGTGCATCTTAAGCATTTCTATCCAATTGACTACACACACACACACGTATGTACACACATATGGTCCATTTTGCTGAGACTCTGATAAGAATATAAGAAATTGGGGCAAACCTTTATAGCTTAATGATGAAGCTAAAGAAGGTTGTGCAAAGTTTGGAACCTTATAATAATAAATATTTAGAATTTTAATGAAAGGAAAAAGTCAATGTAATGCAGAATGTTACATTCTCAGTGAGCATTTTCAGGGAACAACTGTTCTTTCTGAACTTCATTTTTTCCTCCCACCACTATCATTGTCCATAAATAGGATGGACTATGTCCTCCTTGGCTCAGGACAGTCCCACTTTATGTCTTTTGAGCAGACTTAGTCATAAATAACATCCTCTTTTATTCTTAAAAGCATCCTGGCTTGGAAGATAAATTACATAGTCACCCTACCCATAAACAAAGCTCCCTTTGAAGTTAATAGATTTGTATAAAGGATGAAAATGTAAATGTTTTGATTTGGTTTTCAAATATGGTTTCCTGAAGTGATGGAGTGAACAGGCACGGGACACGGAAACCAGAGCAAACTGTGTGTAGGTGATAATGCACTTAGGCTCCTCGTCTTTCCTCCAACTGTGGTCATTATGTCCTTGTCTTTCTTCCCTCGGCCTTCTCTGAGGATAGTTTGAATTGTTTTCAGATAAACAATTTAAGACTCCAAATCATTTCAGCTTTTCTTTTAGAGTTGTAACATTTAGAAAAAAAGTGAGGAACTAGATTTCAAATGACTTACTTAAATTAATTAGGGAGTTGGGAATGGAATCAAATTTCACTTTATTCCATGGTGAGAATTATCTTGGGTAGCATATTAGAATAGATGCTAGCCTTCTGAGAGCAATCAACAATGAATTATAAGTAGGATATGACCAACAGATTCAATTTTTGTATGATGTGGGAGAAATTCTGATTCTGCCAAAGTTAAAAGAAACTGCCAATGAGTTAAGAAACAACATGATTAAAAATATTTATAAACATGGACACTACTTACTTTTAAATATTTAGGAAAGATTTTTCATAAAAGTAGAAATTTCAATTAATCATATTACTTGTGTTAATTCTTTAGAAGTTAAAAATTACACTTCATTGCCTGACAGATTTTTTTGATTAAACACATTCTGGTTAATGTGGGGTTGTTATGAATAATGATTTTTTGGGGTATTTTTCTTAGCAAAGTATGCATTAAACTAATTACTTTAAAAATGTATACATGAAATGATACATTCAAGGTCTTTGGGAAAATAGAAAATGTAGAGTACTGGTGTGTTTTGCTAGGAACATTATCTTCTATTTTGGTTCACTTATTTTTTATGTAACAAAACTCTAAATTGTTAATTGAGGAAACACCTGTTTTACCTGATTTTTAAGTGCATTGGATGAGTGTTGGATGCCTTGAGCAAAACTCTCATTAGACCAAGGATACCAGATATAAGCTACAATGGCTGAATTATTACATTCTAAAGAATATTATACTACTAAAAATTTGCTGCATCACCATCCTCAGGGATTTTGCTATAGAATTACTTATAAATGGAACCGTTTTATAAAAACATCCTTCTGATGCTTCAGGACTTCATAGAATTGGATGACAAGAGATACTTTTTTTTTTTTTTACAGATAAGGAATTGATTTACAGAAAAAACAAATATTAAAAACAAATATTTTTTGGAATTTAAAAAAAAGAAGCAAATGTTAGGTTGCATAGAACCTATTCTGTATACATTTCCAGGAGAAGCTTAACTGACAGAAATGCCCAAACCTTTCACTGCTATGTTCTTGCACCAGTCAGCATGTGCTTTTCCTCTGGCACAATCATTGAGGCTGCCCAATCAGAATACTTTAAATACTAGCATTGGAAACACTTTCTCTGAGAAAGTTCGCAGCTGATGCCATTTTACTGCCCAAAGGGGAGACAGTTTTAGAAAATACTCTTTCAGTCTTTGGATAATCTTGGCATAGTGATGGGATTGTTCTGAGGATTAAATAAGGAGATGGTGCCTTTTGAAAATTTCATACTTTATGATGAATTAAAATCTTTTGCTCATTGAAAAAGTGAATTGATCAGGAAAAGCTGAAGGAAGATTTTATAACCTAAGCAAAGTGCCCATCATAGCAGGGACTAAATAAATATTTGTTTTCTCTCATTGCTGAGCAGAGTCTAGTTTCTGGTTATGTCTCCACTTCATCTTTTCAGTTTGGTCCATGGAAAGGTTTCCTTGTAGCTTCTATGACCCTGTGCCTGGGAATTCCCTACTATCTACCCAGGGGCATGGGAAAACCCCATTATCAACCTTCACACATTTTATGGTCAATGAGTGAACAGTTCTGTGCTATCCCATGCCATTAGATAGGGTAGTTTTCCCTAATCACAGAGTAGCTGGACATTCCAATCATGTTTTAGTTAAGTACAAATTTCCTTTGAGGAAAGCCAGATTCAGGGGCACCCATCAGTGGCAGATTATATAGTTTCCAAATGCCCACAACAAAATTTCCTCTTTCACATGTTCTTCCAGAACTTGCCCTTTCCTTAACAAGAGGCAGAGTCTATGTCTCTTCCCCTTAATGCTGGGTGGCCTTTTCTGACTCTTTTCACTAAGAGAGCATGTGGCAAAAGCAATGTTGTGGGATTTCCAAAACAGTTGAGAGAGGGACTATGGTTTCTGTCTGATTCACTCTCAGACGATGCTCTCTTAGAACTCAGCTGTAGGCTGTGAGAAACTGTGGACCACTTGGAGAGGAACTGAGGCCCCACTCACCAACAGCACAAATTTGAGTAAGGGAGAGGGAGCATTCTTAAAAGAGATCGTCCAGTTCTCAGCTGGGCTTGACCCCTAGCAGCGTGTGGAGCAGAAATGAGCTTTCTCTGCTGAGTTCTTCTAAAACTGCAGTCTGTTTGGCTGAGCAAAACGAAATGGTTTCTAATGTTCAAAGTCATGTTCTCGGTGGTTTAGTATGCTGCTGTAAATATAGGTCTTCCTTGACTTATCATGGTGTTATGCCCTGATAAGCTCATTGTAGGGTCAGAGAAAGTTGTCAGCCTTTTCCGCTTTCTGGCTAGTGGTGTCGACCATGGACACTTGTAATCCTGCACTCATGCCTAATGGTGGGCACCCCGCACCCCCCCGCCCAAGTAGGGTGTGGGCTTGAGCAAGTGGGCACACCTGGACTGAAACATGGGGCATATAAGGGGAGAGAGAGAGTGCAGATTCGCTGGGAGAGAGAGAGAAGATGGGGAAAGAGTGGAGATTCGCTGGGGACTAGGAGTCCTGCCAGCCTCCTGGCCCCTGGCCCCCCTGCCTGCTGCATACCTGGTCACTAATGATGTAAGCAGCAATGAAAGCCTGAAAAAGCCACTGAGGGCTCTAGGATGCCTCCTTGACCCGTCTGCCAGAATCATTGAGAACCTGTTCCGTGTCTTGCTGTCACTACACTCATCATAAATTGAAAATATCTTAAGTTAAAAATACAGATGGGGAGCTACAACTTGCTGCCTTCAACCAGTTCATGAGACAGGATCTTATCACAGTTTCTACTGACTGCTGTCACTTTCACACCGTCCTAAAGTTGAAAAACTGTGGTAAGTCAAACCGTTCGTTGTAAGTTGGGTACTGTCTGTATTAATCCTCCCACTTTATGAAGTAGTGGTAGTCTTATTTTCATTTTATTTTTATTTACTACTATGTTTAATTTTTTTTACATTGTTCATTATTGTACAGTAACATGTTTCTTCCTTCCAGTATAGTCCTCACTGTTCTTCCCTCACCAGATTACTCATAAACCTTTACCGTATACCCTGTGTTCTTCCCTCCTCTGTTTTGAACCCCCTTCCTTGCTCTGTGCCTTAGATCTATGATTAGCTTGTGAGTTTTGTCTTTTTCTTGACCTTATGTTTGGTTTCACTGTGTATTCACTTTATAGAAGGAGAAATGGAGGAGTTCAAGAACATGTCAAAATCACTTTGGTGGTAAATGATGGGAGCAGATTACTAGAGAGTCCCTCACAGCAATGCCCTTCTCAGAAGATACAAAGTTTATCAGTGTCAGGGTGGTGGTAAAGAATGTGGGCTCTGGAGACAGACAACCTGGTACAGAACACTGGTTTTAGGTTTCAGGGACTCAGCAGTGGAAAATCAGAAATCTCTGCCCTCATGGAACAATGACATAAAGCCCTCAGCTCATGAAACATCTACCTCAGTGCCTGGCATAGGAATGGAAGAACTTCGGTTGTTGGTATGATTACTGAGCATGAGACAACTGTAGATTTAATCTGTGACTCCAAATTCACAAAGAATATTGTTTGTCCACTTGAACGGGTGCATTTCAGTAGCCTGGATTTGTGTTAGCAGAACTCAAAACATACTGAGATAATTCTAGCATATCAGCTATTTAATATTTAGATATTATATGATGGCTTCCAGGGTCCTGTGAACCTATAAAGAGGTGTCAAAGAGGATTATGAAAATCATTTCATAGATACTGAAAAAGAAACTGCTATAGAAAAATAAAATAGAATCTTGATCATCTGTGTTATAATGATGGGCAGGGAATGTATCATAATTGAAGCCAACAGCGAGCCCTTAGCTTCCTGGTTCATCAAACTTTTTCCCAGAGCTGATAAGCAGCAAAATTGGCTGGTTTAAATTTCACTTCCTTTTTATGGCTCCAGTGGAGATGCTAATGAATAATAAAAGACAAGAAGAGGCAAGAACCCAAGTTATTAGTCTGTTGTGGATGTTTAGAACTGGAAGAGACCTTTGAGGCTGCTCTTATCTACCTCCCTCAATGGCAGAGTGTAGGAAACTGAGGCTTAGAGATGTTAACTGTCCTGATGACACTTGGTTGGTGAGCATGAATATTAAAACAACTCTCAGGTCTCAGATTTCCAGTCTTAGACTTAGCTATGGTTTTCACTTATCCTATCTCCTTCTCCTCACCATCTCTGCAACTACTAATCACCTAAAGTTTATGTACAAGTACCTGAGTTAAACAGAAAGGAAGATTTCTTTTTCAATATTGTGTTCAGCAAAGACAAGACAAGAAAAGAGCCTTGATTTTCTGTTTGCCAGAGACTGGAATTCTAGTACCTCTGTGTGCTTGTTCAAGTATTGACTTCCCTGGAGTGCTCTTATGCCTTTTGGTATTCTCATTCTAGCTGTTTCCCCACATAAGAAGAGCCCATTCATTCTGAAGGCCTGGCTGAGATGCCATGAATCTTCCCTGACCATTGTGGCTGAGATACTTAGTTGATTCCTCTCTCCAATTACCTTGTATTACAGCTCCCTCTAATTACTTCCCTCTTATATTGTAAACTCCTTGAGCATAGGCAGTCATTACAGTGAGACACTACTGTGGTATAACAGTGTAAAAATCTGTACATGCTATTGTACATCTTTCCTAGTTTAGTAAGAAGCTTTCAACCCATCTCTTTTAGGTCTTTGTAGCTATTTCACCTGCATTTGGTCTGCAATTACATTTCATTCAATGGCAAATTGTATGCTTATGTTTTGAGTGTTAGTGGCATGGATAATAAAATAATAGGGACAAGCTTTCTCCCCCACACAATTACTAACACATAGCTACCACTATGAAATGATTTCATTTGAGTCACTTATTTATTCTTCACTTTATTCTCTATAACTCACTAGGGGGAAAAGACAACATATTAGGTTCCATGTTAAAGAGAAAACTGGATAAATGTATGAAATTTATTTTACTAGTGGATGGTAGTACATCCAAACCATATTTTCCATAATGCCTTATCTGCCTCTTCCCATAAGGAGATGGATGTAGGAATGGGTTGGAGAGGTAGGTTCTTACAATTTTAATTTCTCTTTACATTCATTGGAAACAAAAGTATAGAACCAGCTGTGCTTATGTAATATGTAACATATATAATGAGGATTAAGAGCTGACTAGTCAGTTCTTTAGGGCTCTCTTTCCTTTCTTGTGTCACTTTGGTCACCAGAACCATGATTTTCATAGTCACGTGCATCCACTTAACTCAGATACCTATCTGTAACAATATTTGCAAAGACTATTAAATCACATATTCAGAGAAATAAATAAAACAAAATTGAACAAAGGTTGTATACAAGAACATATCATATGTCTGTATACTTTTTGAGTTTAAATTTTAATTTTCTCCATTAGGAATTGATAAACTTTTTTTTTTGAAGATTTATTTATTTATGTATACAAGAGCTGAGGTACAGGCCAGAGTAGCGGGAGGTGAGCGGACTCACCAGAGACAGTGAGGAGTAGAACAGGCAGATTAACTGAATACAGTGCTTAGGGTAGCAGCGGGGGAGGCAGGGAGGTCTGTTGTGCCATGTGGTCCCCTCCCTGGCCAGGATCGAACTAGAGCTGCTATTCAGCGGATGCTTCACAGCGCCGGTGCTTAACCCGCTGCGCCACCAGGGAGCCCAGGAATTGATAATCTTTTTAATAAGATGTAGTTGCCAGGATTTTTTTCTTTTCTTGACCAGTTGGAATTTCTTTTACCCAGCTGTATTAAGTTCTTCAAAGAGCCAAAGTTGTAAACAACCATTTCAATAAAATGTACTATCTTCTAGAATTTGTATATACTAATAATCTCTGTGATTTTCCTTGGGGAACCAGAAAGATTTTTTACAGAAGAAAAACTTCAGTTGAATGTTGAGAATAGAAGTTTCTCTCTATAAGTACAAGTGGAAGCAGGGAATCTTAAACTGAATGAATGGCATTGATTCAGCAACTCATGTTTTTTATTGGAGTAATCATTTATTGACCATTTCCTATATGCCAGGTGTTTTGGTAGGTGCTGGGGTAAAAATAGATATCAAATAATGGCTTGGGAAGAAAGATAATTATAAGATTATGAGTGAAATGATCGAATACACACATTTGTGCACAGAGCTTCATGGTTGAACAAGCAGGGTTGAAGGAACATTGATGTTCAGAGAATTAAAATTGTAACTGAAACATAAGAATGTGGTGAAGAAATCAGGCTGGTTGGGTATGAATATAGTGAATTATAAAGAATTTTGCATGCACTTAACAGACAGCAATTCTATCTTGCATTTGATGGGTAACTATTGAGAAATTTTATGCAGTTAAATTTGCTCTCATTTATATATTATATAACTTGCAACAGTGTGGAGAAGACAGACCCAAGTTATGAGACTATTTGGGCATGAGGTAATACATACTGCACCTGGCAATAGCAGTGAGGATAGAGAGAATGATATTTTTATTAACTGATTTGATATGGGGTTAAAGGAGAAGGGATAAATATAGGATAAATATAAATAAAGGCCAAGTTTCTGGCTTTGCAGTAAGTGGGAGGTAGAGCATGTAGATCGAATACAGTTTTAAGGGAAAGATGATGAGTCACCATCTGTTGGCATTTTCAGATGAACATAATCTACCGGGAAATTAGATTTAAGAGTCTGAAGATCTGAATAATGTTCTGGGGAAATTAGACTGGGGAGACAGAAGAGAGATGATAGTGGAAGACTTCACCACTTGGGTAGCATGTATATGGTGAGACAAGAGGGGGGCAAGGATATTTTGGAGAGTTTCAGGACTTAAAAGGAGGACAGAAGTAGATTTAATAAGATGTAGTTGCCAGGACTTTTTTCTTTTCTTGACTGGTTAATGAGCTTAAAAGGATGCTGGGAAGAAAAAGTTACAGAGTAAGGGAAGGAAGATGCAGATAATTTCATATCATGGAAATCAGGAGAAGAAGGTGTTTCAGATAAGGACTTGTCGACATGATCTCTAGGCATTCTAGAGAGATTAAGTAAGAGCTAAAGGCTGAAAAAGATCAGGGTAAAAGCTGAAAAATGATCTATTGGATCTGACAAGTAGGGCATTGATGGAAATGTTAGTAGAAGTTCCTTTCCATGGAGGGAATGAAGCTGTGTTACACTGACCTAAGGAATAAACAGGGATGCTAAGTTGAGGTTTTAATAGTAGATTCATTGCTATAGAAACCTGCATGTGAACAGAAAATCATATCAAGAGTCACATCTCTGAACTGTTGCATAATTAAGAGATTTCTGAAAGATATGGTGATGTTTTTGTATGTTTACATACCGAGGGATAAAGAACCAATGTAGACAAGAGGTGACAATATGGAAAAGAGAATAGGGATAACTGAGTGAGCAAAGTCTCAGAAGAGAGCAAGGATGAAAAGGAGATTTTTGATTCTTTTCTGTGTCCCATGCTATTCTTGTCTTATAATTCTGAACAGGGCAGGTCATGTCCCTGTAAAATGTGAATACTAATTTAGTCTCCATATGGCACAGTCTCTATAATCTTGCATTCATAGAAACATAGTCGAACTACCAAGAAAATAGACTCATTTTTTTTCTTTCTAAAAATGCTTGTGAGAGGGGTAATACAGTCTTAACTTTGAGTAAAACTTAAATTTCTCTTTTGTCATCTCTCCCCCCAACAATTTGCCCCCACTTACCATAGCTGTGTTAAGTACCAATTTTCCAGGGTATCTTACACAGCAGAGCATATTAACATCTCTTTCTCAACTTCAATTTCTCTGGCCAAAGTCACACACTTTTGAAACTGGCATAAAAATCTCTCCTGACACCTCTCTATTTTCTAGAAGAAATTTACTCTGTTAAAGAGCAAGAAAGCCAAATTATTAGCCTAGTCTTTTTACGCTTTAACATCCATTAAAATCACCTGGTGAATTTGTTAAATCACCAATCAATAAACTCCACCTCCAGAGCATCTGATATGGTTGGAGCTTCTGGGTGGGGCCCAAGAATTTGAATTTCTAATAAGGTTCCAAATGATGCTGATACTTCTGGTGTGTGGAACACACTTTTGTAATCATTTAACTAGCTTGTTAATAGAAGCGATGGACTATTATTACTAAAATCAAGACATGAGACTCATTGTTAACTGATGGTGAAAAGGCAAGTCAGGTTATTAAAAGTAGAAGCACAACATACTTTATATTGAGCTACTGATTTACTGACATTGGATCTTTTTCTCCTTCTTTACGGGGGTGCAACTGGCTTCACAATTTGAGGAAGGGTTTGTAGTTGAGTGAATCTAAGTGTTGAAATTAGAAGCATGCAAAGACAGATAGAAAGGCAGATTTTTTTTTTTACATTTTTACAAAGGATAAACTGAGGTAAGTGGCATAAAAATTTGTATTCCAATTTTTTCCTCCAAAGGATTTCAAGAAGTTTTGTAATTCATCCAAGGTTAGTTTTGTATCCAGATTGAAGTAAGCTATCTACAAGCAATTATCTTTAATAGTTTATGCATCTAATGTCTGTAATAGCTTTTAGTCAATGTTGAGAAATAGAAATTACCAAATACATTTCTTACTCTATATAATACTGTAGTTTGAATCAGATAATACCAGTTCAATTTAAATAATCAAATTTTAAAATTTCTGAATAAATGGCTAAACAAATTGTATACTTAAGATATCCCTAAGAACTTGTTAATTCACCTTTTACAATGCTGTGTTCTGCAGAAAACATTGGCTTCTATCTAGGTAAGCAAGTGCCAAAGCAGGGAAGAATATTAGGTGAATGAGTATTTTTATACGTCCTGATATAATTTTAACACAGGCCAAAAAAACATGTTCCATTTCCCTTAAGATCTATCTTTTCTAAGTAAATAACATTTAGAATTCCTCGCCATGGAGCTGTGTCTATTGCTATACAGCTGAGCAAGTTAGATTGTAAGGAAATAACTGCTTTTGTGAGAGGAAAAAAACAACAGACAGATAATCACCTAAACTTTGGACAAACCTCTGAAATGGAAGCCAATATAGCAATGAAATCACACTGAAATTATAAATTTATGGAGGAAAAGCTGGGAGGTTAATTTTACCCTTTAAAACCTCAATGGAGCACAAAATTCAGGGGGAAAACTAATAATTATGACTAAGAATTGTAAGATTTGGAACATCAACTCAGCAAATGAAGACATTACCACATGGCAGACATTAGCCAATAAAAGGCATCCAATCACTCTAAAATGAGCTCATAACACAAAATGTGAGCACTGTGGATTTCCAGAGAGATGGAGCATTTATATATGTGCGTGTATATATATATATATATATAAATCTATTTATTACTTTCTGTGACTTAGCTCATTCAACCCACATTTACTGAGCATAGACAATGGCCTCACACTTTGTGTGAGGTGCTTGGGAGGACTGAAATAATATGTTAGGTACAAATCCTGACCTTAAGGAGATTACAGTTTAGTTGGAAAGTGTGACTGGAGGAAAAAGAGAGGCACAAATAACTATAAGAAGATAAAAGGAAACAACTACAAGGAAGTAGAAAAAGAAGGGGGGTGGGTAGAAAGGGGGCAGTATTTTGGATGACCTTGAATGAGAAGTAGTTAACTGAACCTAACTTAAAACATGCACAATATTCTTGTTTCTTTAAAAATTTCTCAAAGTAACTATTATTTCACGAAGCCAAAAATGCCAGGACCAAGATATTTTCAAATGGCAATTTGATATCAAATCAACACACTTTAACTTGTGAATAAGAACAAAGCATACAGGTGTATAAAAGTCATTGATGGATACAAGCCAGCATAAACTAGTTTATATTCCAGAAACAAACTTCCCCTATATCTCACTGACTTAACATAACTACAGTTTAGACATGATAGATTGCATGTAGAAAGATAAATGGCTCCTGGAAGAATTGGGGCAGGTAACAAAGAAGGTATGAACCAATGCAATAGCTGTGTGACTGAAAATGATGAGGTGGAGTCAAGAGATTTTCATAGATAGATCCAATTAAATGTCTTGACTTAGAGATGAGGGAGAAGGAAGAGTTTAATGTAATTCACATCTAACTTGGTTAGTTGAGTGGATGGTGATATTGTTACATGATAAGAGGTCATCTTACCCAAAAGCAGCAGGAGGTTTGGAAAGAACTCAGTTGTGGTATTTGCAGGAAAATCGATTGGAGATACGGACCAAACAGAAATACACATTTGTGTTAAAGAAGAGAGAAAAGAACTAGACCTATAGATTGGAAATATTTAGCCTAAGTTGCAAGTGGAAATGGGTGGCTTTGGTTTCCCTGGGAGGCGATGTCTAGTATGGAACCTTGGGGAAAACCTCCTCTGTGTGAAGCACTAAGTGTAAGAGTCCACCTTTGCTTCCTTCTAGCATAGTCTTTATATTAGTTTTCTTGGGATGCTGTAACAGAGTATCACAAACTGGGTGAATTAAACAAAAGGAGTTTCATACATTTGTTGTGTCCCAGTTCTGGAGGCCAGAAATCCACATCAGTGGGAACTTTGAGGGCTATAAAGGAGAATCTTCTCTATGTTCCTCTCCTAGCTTGTGGTTTACTGGCAATTTTTGACCTTTTTTGACCTGTAGATACATCACCCTAGTAGTCTCTGTCTTCGTCTTCCTGTAGTGTCTTCTCTCTCTGTATCCAAATTTCCCATTTTTATAAGGACACCAGGCATATTGGATTAGGCTAGCCCTTCTGACCTTATCTTAACTTTATCATCTCCCAAGACCATATTTCTAAATAAGGTCATATTCAGAGGTACTGAGGGATTAGGACTTCAACATCAGAATGGGGAGGGGAGCAAAATGCAATCCCTTCTTCCCAGTTTATTTTGGATTTTGGGGAAAGAAACCAGACGGCAATAGACTGAGAATTAACAGGAAATAAGAAAGCCAAGTCTGTGAATGTAGACTATTTATTTGCAACTATTTATCCATTACAAGTCAAATGGCAAAGGCTAGGGCTCTCTGGATGATATAATTTTGAGAACAAACTACTTTAAAGTTTGCCAAAGAATCATTCAATGTCTATGGTATCTTGACAGGGCTGCCACAGGATTATTTCTTCCACCTAAAACATATGGGCTTGCTTATTTGGTGAATGATGGCACATATCCCCAGAACATGAGTTAGTAGTCATTCACTTTGCATCTAGTGTAATGTGCTCATTTCTGATGAAACTTAGAAGTTTGAGTTTGAAAAATGATGTGTCTAAGAGAGTGTGGGCTAAGCAATTTTAGATATGGCAGAGCAATAAAAAACATTCTTGCCATGGATTCATTGGAGGTGCAAGGACACAGATTAACCTTGGGAGGTGTATTACAGCATTTATTTTTTTCTAAAGAAAGGAAAGACTTGGTATTTAAATTCTCGCTTTCATTTGAGGAGGGAAAAATATAAATCTTGGGATGTCTGAAAAATATTAAAATGTTCACAGAATTAACCGTCAGTGATAATATCAAATGTCACATTTCTACTTCATCACATATTGGGAGAAACTGAAATGTGTAACCAAATGGTGGCATACCAGGTTCTCTTCCTATGCATTATGATGTGTTAATTTTATACCAGAACTGCTGGGTAACAATGTATACAATTTTTTTTTGGGGGGGGTTTAGATGATTTTCACTTGGATTTAAAATAAACACCAAGGAATTGAAATGTTTTTGTTGCAGAATTCCAATAGTATTTATCTTCAGTTGCATTTTGTTTATCCTCCTAATTTTCCATTTTTTATTTGTTTTCTTGGTTTACAAACTCTACATGTTGATAAAGCATATTGCTGAATATATTTTCCTAACTATTACACAGTAGAATCAGTGGTGTTTTTAGGGCATTCACGTTCTGAAAGAGCAGTTTCAAATTTTATAGTCCTTTTGGTTAATTTTTATAATTTGTATAAGTGGGATGTACTGTTTCTAGGAAAATAAGGATTCTGTAGACCGACTTTAAACATCTCTCTATGCTGGTGGAAATTCATAGTGTTGAACTATTTATATGTGGCATATTTGAGTGGGCATGGGGTGACCACTCAGTTTCCACTCATATGGAAACTGAGTTTGTGGTGTAGTTGTGGTCAATGCTAGTCCCCTATCATGCTTGCTTGATATTTTCCATTTCCCAATTGGTCATGGGGGCTTTACTGAGGCTTCTGAACCTTGTGCTAGGCACTGAGCCCTATCCTTTCTTCTTCCCCATCTGACAGGTGGAACACTATCTCGCCTTGTTCTGCACACACCTCTGCATTGCTCTGAAGGCAAGAGGACTAAACCTTGTTTTGTGAGAAAACACTAAAAATGTCAGTCCAGAAGGGAGTAGATGAAAAAAACATTGGATTTGGAATCAGAAAGCATAAGATTAGTTGTTCTTTATTTCTCATTATTCTGCTTATAGTTGTATGTTTTTTGATAAGATATTAAATCTTCTATAATTCATTCATTTATCCATTCATTCACATATTTATCTGCTTCTTTCTGACAAACATGTACTGAATTTTTCCTGTGATAGGCATGGAGGATGTTAAGATAAAAATCACAGACGTTTCCCTCAAGGAGTTCACAGACCAGTTGGGAAGATAAAAAAAGTTATGATGGGAGTGATGATTGTTACAGTAGAGATAGTCATCTGTAAGTGAGGAGGGAGAACAATATAATTTCTTGCTCTTTTTATTTCTATAATTCTATGGTACTAAGTCTATAAAAATCCTGATAGTTGTTCACATGCCTTTTGACTTTAGAATAAATCAGCTCTAGAGATATAAAGATAAGAAGTAAACCTGTTTCTTTCACTGAGCATGCCCCTGGCTTGAGAGGAAAATGGATGAGTAATGAATGTGTGTGTACCTTATTTGCTCTTTGGAGTCCTTGGACCATAGCATTCCCCTATTACTGCAAGTGATTAATGGCATCCTGGCACGCTGGACTTCAATTTGTTGAAAGTAAGAGGAATTTGGAAGTGAATGAGTGGCAGCACACATTTTGCTACATGGAGTGAGGGGAAAAAAAGACAAAACTGTGATTTTCATTTCCATATGTGTATAGAGAGGTGAGGAGAGTCAACAGAGAGGAAATAGAGCAAGACTCTAGAAATGTGTCTGGTATTCCTTCCTAAACACAAATATTATTTCTGAAGAATTCAGGTAACCCATAATTTATGGATCTAGATGGCAAAATACTGACTCCTAATATCTAAAGTTTATTTTTCTCTGCTGTAGACACCATTTAGGCCCTGGTGAAATAATTACCTTGTAAGAGTAAAACTTCTCTTTAGGCAGTCATGATGATTAACAAGTATTACTCCAAAACTCTACCTCAATTGTTTTCCACTATGGTCAAAAGAAGCAGTTATATACTTCAATAGGTAGACTTTATATAAATGTAATAAAGATCATATGATTGGCATATTTCTGGTATCAGTGTTTAAACAAACAGAATCCAGTTAAGGAATTTCAAACAGAGCTAACTTAATACAGTCCTAATGGGAAAGGCTGGAGGTATGGCAGCTACTAGAGAGCAGCACTTATTTAAATGCCTTACGCCTCTAGGCTAGGAGGCCCAAAGGAGAATATGGAACCTACAGGCCACATGCAGCTGAAACGGCTGATGTTGGGATTGAATTACCTAAGTACAACTTAAAATCCCACTTACCTGTCATAATTACCACTAATGAAACTTCCATTAGTATCTGGAAAAAATGGCTTCTTTTTTTTTTTTTTTTCAGCTTCCTCCCAATGCTTCCCAATGGCAAAACATAATAGGAATTAGGCTGACAAGGGAGTCTGGAAAATAAGCTTTGCAGACAAATTGCCTCTGAGATGTTAAAGAGGGTAGAGAAGAACAAAGAAGGGGAGACAGCTTATTCTCCCACACACCTCTCACTGTCATCCCCTCCCTTGTCTTTTTCCACTTTGGTTTATTTTTCTGGAACTTCTTCACCATTATTGAGCCATTGACAGGGAGAATGACTTAAACTGATGAAACGAAAAGGATGTAGCATAACAGTCTTGATGGGAGAAAAGAGAAGATAGAGGAGATGTGAATTACAAGAGGGCAGATGAGCTGTCCTTGAACTCATGATGTGGAGCATTTCAGTTAAAGTGAGGGCTAGTCAAAAAAATCCAATGAAAATGATGAGGTTACCATGACTTTCCCACTACATAAGCACCCATAGTTCTCCACAATCCATATCCTACTGTCAAAATATTAACAAGGGTATAAAAGAAAACAAAACATAAATAAAGCATTAAAAGAATCAAAACTTATTTCAATGTAAAAAAAGAGAGGGGATTCCTGGTTGGGAGTTTGATTAAATGTCACATAAAGAGATCACATATTTATCACAGCATAATATCAGTATGTACCACATGACTGGTGAATTAGGAAAGACTGAAGGAAGCATCCAGAGAAGAGGATTCAATAATGTTCCTGACTTCTTATGGCCTCTACCTCTAAGAGTATCTAAGGATCCTGTGATCCTGTGAGTTCTTTAGTCTCCTATTCTTAAGAGAATCCATTATATACAAGAAACCTGGCATCAGTTTAAGGATGCTAATGAGCACAGGCACATGGCTATAGAATGCTATCACAAAATCTAAATCTTGGGAGTAGGTGCCAACATGTCCCTCTTGTCTCCAAAACTCCAAAGCACCGGGAAATACAACCACATATTGGATACTGGATGTACTGGATGCGGATTGACTTGGGGAACAGATGAGCACTGGGGAACAGCAGCAGAAAGACTCAGATGCTGGTACAAAAGCCAGAAGTCCTTCCCCTGTCACCATGAGGAGATGAGATTTTCCTCTTATACCCAGATAGCATCTTGGGGAAGAAAGAGGGAGGTGAGATCCCTTGAATGGAGAGAATTAGCTTGGATAGCAAATTTAAAGCAATTTTATTCAGTAGTAATTTAAGATTCAAACTGGAAGATACCAAAATTGGTGCTGTAGAGCAAGATGAGAAGTTACACAGTGGAGAAATGCACCTACATTGCACACGCCATGTTTTGGATTTTGTGAAAGATGTGGTGCCCATAATTGGCTATCATAACTGACAACATTTCTAAAAATAAAGCCCTTTTTAGAGTTTTAAAATTTCAGTGTGTTCATTACCTATACAGTAGAAGAGTTGCAGAAAATTACATCTGAATGACTAGTATGTGTTGTTTTACGTGATCGAAAATTAAAGGTAAAGATATTATTTTGTAATTATTCATTATGTATACTATGATGGGAAGGTCTTCTTGATATTTTAGGAACTTAGAGAAAGCATGATCTTTTGCACTGAAAAGCTTGTAATCTAAAGTGATTCATTTATTTGTAAAGATAGCATTATTGTAAGAACAAAAGGATAGTCTTTATTAAAGTTTATAAGCAAAAGGAGAGGAGATTGTTTCCATTCATTCCCATCCCTAATGCTTTTGTAATGGGAACAAATATTAAAATGATCCATTCTTGTCAAAAAGGGGTATATTCCGATTTGGGCAACTTAATAAATAATAACAGAACTCCTAGACTACACACCCAAATATGATACCACACTACCTTTAAGTAATTCAAAAACCCATAAATTACATTTATATTTTTATTAAAAAAATTTTGTTTTTGGAAACTACAATATTAACTTGATCAAATAACTACTTAAATACAAGTGATTTACAAATAAAACTGTTACGTTGTACTTAGATTCCTATATTCAATTTATACAGACTAGTTATAAAAGCATGATGATCTCATAATGAGTTAGTTATAGTTTTCTGCATTAATGTCTCAGACTGCTTGAGTATCATTTTCTCCTGGCTATTTTATTATCAGGTCACCGTAATGCTAATCTATAGGACATTTTAGCTGATAATTCCTGAAAAGTGCTTGCTTTTGAAATAAAAAGCAGAGCAAAAAAAAAAAAAAAATCAAGCCACAATGCTGACTAAAAAAAATATTTATATTTATATTAAACCCCTCAGCTAGATTCTCAGACACATCACTGTTTAAAATGCAGTCACCTGACAAAAACAGTTCTAATTATTACCCCCTTGGGCTAACATTTTTCAGAGTGACTGGCTAAAATGCACTCCAGCTCATAATTTCTGTCTCTGACAGTGGAAGACATAACCTAGTTTCCTCTAATGCAAAAGTCTCTAATCTAGAGGGCAAGACCCTGCTCCGTATAACACTGAAGGGAGAAAATGCAATTTGAGCACAAGGAAATTGCACACATAGTTTGATAGTTCTACCACTCTCAGATTTTTTTTCCTCCTTGGGTTTAAATGTCTTGTTTTATTTTATACTAAATTATGACCTGGCTGAAATTGCTATGTTTTCTTTGTCATATTCTCGAAACCTCTTACTATAAAAGTGAAGGTTATACTATAGTTTCATACTTTCATTTTTTCAGGGGGTGGGAATGTTCACATTTTGACAGTTCAGCAGTGAAAACATTAAAAGTTTCTGTGCTTGCTACAGCAATATTTTTTTCTTGTTGAATAATAGCTCTTTTGTCTTGGCAAATGGGGCATATATACTGCATTAGAAAAAGGTAATTAAATCCTTTTGAAACGACGAAAGTGCAGATTTTTGACTTGGACTAATCAGTAACAATTTCGTTGTTGAATCTCTCAACGAACAAACTTGTGATTGCTGAGAGAGGTGAATTAACCTCAAATTGTTCTGGTTCACTTCACAGGCGGTGGCTGAGTAATACCTTGCCCTGAAACTGATAAGCCAGAAGTAAAGAAGTTTCAAGGAATAGAGTCAGAAGGCTTGTAAAGAAGGCAGCTATCAATGTAAGGTACTGGGGATTTTCATGAACTATTTTTATTTCTGTGAATTGGAGAGTCTTTGCCCCCTTTCCCATCTCCCTCTGCTGACAGCTGCTGCTTAACACCTTCCTTCCAGCTGGGAGGGCAGCCGGATGGCTGCATATGCGACTAACGCCAGGATGGCTCCTTAGTGAGCGACCAGGGCATCAGTTTCCTCCTGGAGACTGCACATGTCACCTTCACGTCTCATGCATCTTCCATCATTTATGTGAATATATCAAGGGGCTCTGGTAGAAGGCACTAGGCTATGAAAGTGCAGTCTAACCAGTGACTGAGAACAAAGGCTGCCTTTAGCTATGAATGATTCACTACAATGGTAAAGAATATTTCTTTTTTCTTCCAAAATGACTTTGAATCCTAAAGATTCAATGACTAGACTTCCAGACTAAGAAAAAAGAAGTGAACGGATAGCATAAAGAAAGGATGACGCATTTTTTATAACTGATTTTGATAAGCATTTATAAAATTATTATATATAAAGGTTTGACAGTGTTCTACAGTGAACTTGTAATTTTAGGAGGAAGATTTATATTTAATAGTTCTCATATATGCTACTATAAGTTATCACACCCAAGTCTCTCAGCTTCCATGAGAAGGTACTACAATCTCATCACTAAATACTGGGTGCCAGTTTGGACAAAATTAAAGTGAATTATTTTAAAGATTATATGATACATCTAACAGATACTTTATAATACCACATGTGACTCCTTAACCAGTTTAATAGATTGAGTTAATAAAAAAATTCTATATCTTTAGTTTATCTCTAGAAAACCACCTCAAGATTATAAACAATGTTTTTTCTTTAAATACTTATTTTCTTCATATGCTATGCCTTTTATGTCTTTGGCAAACAAAAAAAGAATTGGATTAGGAAAGACTTTGTGCTTATTAATTCAACCCTGGGATGGTAATGAAGCCTCTCATTTGCCCCACCCCTAGCCTGTTTAGGAAGCTGACTTGCTTTCAAACAAGGCAGCGCTGAGGTTGTAGAGAGATGGCAATTTAGAAACTGAATGGGCATCTTATGGACAACATTTTGAAGATACTCTGTTTTCAGCATATACTTGACAGTTTCTTGTAGATATTCAGCATCTTCTTTTAAAAAAGTGTTTGTTTAATATATTTACTATGTATTTTAAATTTAGGTTGTCAGTAGAGGGTACATGCTAAACACTACAAGAATATAACTCATAGTAAAGAAACGCTATACTAACTATAATTTTCTGAAAAATATTTAGATATTAAACTTATCTTCATTAATATCAGATGTAGGTACATAAGCATATGTTACAATCTGTTCCTCACTCTATTTTAACCTGAAAAGATGATCTCTAGGAGAATTTTAAGTATAGTAAATAAAAAAAAACTTGCTTTAAGTTGCTTAGTCAGGCCAGTCTTGCCTAAACTCAATAGTTTTTTCGTATTTCCAGATTTGACTGATACTTACAGAATTATGAAATTCTTTCAGTAATACTGTGTCAACAAGCATTTTGCTGTTTTTTAATATGCCTCTAGTAACTGCCTTGAAATGTAGGAGATACTAAAATAATTAAAAATGAACAACTAAAACTAAGGGCTTATTCATGCAATACTAGTTTTTTTACATAGAACTTATTATGTGGCAGGCACTTTTTATGCAGTGCTAAATATGTCATTTTATTTAATTCTTATGACAATCTGATGGAAGAGTTAGTATGATTAGGCTTATTTTTAAGGATAAAGGAAAGGCAGGATATATAACTTGTCCAAAGGTACACAGAGGTGGAAAGTGGAAGAGTTGGTATGAAAAATAAAAACCCAGCTTGATGCTGTATTTTTTGCCTTTGTATTTTATTATTTGTATTCTACTTGTTAACATTCATTCAAAATCTGTTAGACCTTTTTTATAGTGAGAGTATAAATTCAATGAGAGGAAAATAAAGGGGGTTCTATAAATCAGTGATCCCATAGCACCCCTCTGTCCTCTCATCACTAACCTGGAAGCTTGGCCATGGAGTGGGAAGTACTTTGTACTTTCATGAACAAAGCCACATAGTATACCATTTGCATGAGGGATTTCTAAATAGGAAGATACAGAAGTAAATCACTGCAAAATCACATAGAAAATGGACTTTATGATTTTAGTTGCACATTAGTAAGATTTCTATATTATGGAAACATTTATAATAATATAAGAATATTTAAAATGTTTGCTTACTGATATCAAGTACACAATTGTATATGCAATTAGGTACTAAAATTAATTTCCTTGAGAAATGAAAACCATGGTTTGGAAAAAATATTCGCTGGAGTTTTAGTTTTTGATTAATCCACAAAATAAATTGTCTGGTAAACATTACCTTGATAAAAATGACATGATGAAAAACTGCAAATTGTGAATTTTCTAGGAAGAAATTTATTTTGACCTAAATGATATCCAAGTGATCAACTAACCTCAGTGTATTTCTTATATAACAGAAGCACCATGGCCTCTTCTGTTGGTCTCAGAGAGGAAACGCTGTGAGGAAGCCTTTATCGGCTAGTGTTAGGTTAAGTCTTTTTCCTTGAAAGGGTACAAAACAGAAAAAGTGAAAATTCTTTCTGAATGGATTATTTTCATTTAAAGACTTTGTGAAAGTCAGAAAGTTAGCACAGAACAATTAATATCCCTGACTCTCTTTTTGGTAATAATATGCAGCAATTAAAAATCTTATTAAACTTTTTGTCAAACATAAAAAAACATTGTAATTCTATTGTTTCTCACACTTGGTATTTTTTAGGAAGAAAGTAATTCTTATTTTGTCACTAGAACCTCTAAAATAAAATCCCAATAAAATTCATGTTTATTTGCAATGAATGCAAAAAAAAAAAAAAAGAAAATATTTACAGAAGTATCCTTTTAATGGAAACCAAGTTCTCACAATTCCAAATTCAAAATCTTTGGAGATTTTTTATATTTCCTATCTTATTTAAATGGTCAAACTTGGGAGTACCTATTTCATATATAGATGTACTCATATATATATATATATAACAGAAAGTAGATTGGATTTTAAATTAATAAAAATATGGAGGCCAACAATTTTTTTTTTAACTTAGCATTTTATTTAAAATTTTACTTCACTCTAGTACTGGTGTTTTTTACTCACTTCTGTATAGACCACAGTAAACATTTGGAAGGCATTTTGTATGGCAAGTTTTGTGTATTGCAATTTTTGAGCAATGCAAACATCCCCCTTAAATAAATGAAAACAGATCCCAGAAAGGGTATGCTTCCAACACATTCCCCAAAGATCTGAGTGCCGCTGTGCATTCTTGCTCAATTTAAACAAACTAAACTTCAGTTAGTCTCCCCTCCCCTAATGGGCACCCCCACTGGGAACATTGTTAGGTTACCACCATGGACAAGGCCTCAGTACAGCTGGATCTGTAAACAAGACCATAATCCGCATGAAAGAACTCTCAGAGTCTTGGCAGCACTTGCAGTGTTGTTAACATATTGTGCCAAAGCAATAACAAAGCCATCATTTTTAAGTTTGTTCACGGATTTGTATTAATCAAGAAATTTTCCAGAAATTACTTCTAAATGAGGAACCTTCCAGAAAGTTACCATTTGGCAAGAAGACTTCCAGATGCCTTTTTTTTTTTTTTTTCTTTTTGCTTATCTGCAACATTTTCTTCCAAATAAATTACAAATTTGGGGAAGTTCAGTTGAGACAGAAAACACATTGCTGCTGTGTTGGCGGAAGGAGGCTCCCTTCAGTTTGCTCCCTGCTTCATCAAAGCCAGGCTAGTGCTTAGATCAGTTTTTCTTATTAGGAGGAGATGGCCAGGCCCAGCCAGGCCATCTAACTTGGAATGTTGGTGATAAACATTAAGTATTGATATTTGGATCAGAAAAGCAATTATTAGATTACAGTCAGAACTGCACAGTAAGCATTTAGGAAAAGACTAGGAAAAGGCTGTTATATCTTTGTTGAAATTTAGTTGTTGTTTTTATTGGCATATTAGGTGATTGATTCTCTCAAATTAAATTATTTTCAATTTAGAGGCCATTTTCAGAACTTGTACCAAAGCAAGTCTTCTGTAAAATATTCTGTCTTTGCTATAAGAAAAAACAAGGGTGAGAAAAAGAGGGCATCACAGTGCAATTTAGAGATAGGTAGTGGGACAAATCTGAAGTATTTTATTTTTCACCACTGCATTATTCCCTAAATATTTATAATAGTAGTTATTCATGCTATGGGATTAAAAAATTCTAGGTAAAATACACTTGCAAGTTGTGTTAAATGTTCAAAATCAAGGTAAGTGGATGACTTAGTCTTAAAGAAGAGTACTTCGTGTCGTCCTAGTGATAGTCAGTGCATTGGATTCAGAGACTTTGTTTTGGGGGTTTAGGATTCAAAAATGACTCTCAGCAATGATCATGGCAATTTTGGATTACATCTGGAAATCCACTTTGGTCCACTAATAGCTGATTGAAGCCCCTCTGGCCCCATGTAGTCTATCATTGCATCCACTGACTGGACTAGCAAGGCTGGTTGAGCTTCAAGTTGGCTTGGGAGTCTTGGTTCTCTAAGCCAAAGAAACTGGCTTATATTTTACCCATTTATTCATGTATATGATACCTTCTAGATAGCACTTATCATTATTACAAAAGTAACGCTTCAAAGTGATGACTAACAGTAAATGAGCAGTGTGTGTAGGTGAAGATCAGCCTTAAGCTCTCAAACTGCTCTGGAAATAAGTTTATCTTTCTTATTTCTTCTTGTCATACATTGCTTTAAATTCTAATATCACATGTTTACATTCTGCCTTGTTTTTAAATTACTTATCTTCATTTCTTTCCCTTTGAAGACCATACTGTTTCCAGTTGTCTCTCAAAATATCGAATATGGTGCTTTGTACATTGTAGATTTTCCACAAATGCTTATTTAACCAATTTGAAGATGTTTATTTTTTAATTATTATTTTAATCCTTATTTTTATTTTTTAATCCTCTGAACACGTAGCACTTTAGAAAGTACTTTAATCTGCCAAGACCTCTAGCATTCTACTGGGTCAATTATTATTCCAATTGTATTAATAATACTACAGGAGTTTTCTAGAAAACGATTTTACTTACTTATAGCAAGATTTATAGTATATAATTGGTAATAAGCATTACAATGACATGAACTAATGACAGAATCATCACTTCAATTAACAGTTAATGATTGCTCTTCAGGAAACGGAAAAGCTGGGTAAATTCTTCATAGTCTTTTTATCTTTATAGTCTTTTTAGGCATCATCATCTCCACAAAGAACATATACTTTAATTTTTTTTCTGGGTAACTGTTTGCACATATTTCTGACATTCTGATACACACTTGCTTATTTCTGACATATTGATATGGATTATTTTTTCTGTGTATACAGTTATTTCTCTAAGGAATATATGTGTACTCTCTGTCTTTGAATTAACTCCTCTTTGAATGGTCTATTGCCATAGAAATTGGATTCATTCACCTAATTTTTCAAAAAAGCTCTCCTCTACTGGCTGGACATTGTAATGTGTTGTTGTTTTTTCTTTTAATCTATCTTACTGCCAGTCAGTGGCTAAATCACTTTATGCTTGTGACTATGTAAGCTTAATTCTCCCAGACTACATTTTTATAAATCAGGAGAAGAAGCACAATAAACTATGGGGGGAAACTATTGGTTACTTGGTTGTGACAATAGTGTGGTCACACATATCTGAAGAGGTGTAAACTTATGCCTCTGAACTGTATATAGTGTTGTAAACCAATGTTACCTCAATTTAAAAAAATAAAAAAAAAGAAAAAAATAGTGATTAGACAACCAAATATTTGTCTATATCCTCTAATCACAGTTGCAGGACAGTTGCATGTGAATGGTGGACATTTGTCCATATTATTGACTATATAGGGAAAGTTTTAGGAGGATGAAGAATGTAATAGAAAGGTTGAAATGTAGGGAGAAATCATAATTGGTGATTATGGATAGTAATTAGCTATAATTGCTAATTACTTGTGGGAAATAAAAGCAAGAAGAGGGGACAGCTCTCACTGACAATGAAAAAGTGTTTTGCTGATGAGAATAAAATATATGTGCATATAGAATAGCACACACACACATTATGAAATAATCTGATAGTTGAAGATGAAGTTTCTTCAGGGCTGTTGGGGATAAATCCATGAAAGGTTGACAGTACTAATAGGATAGCAGCTAGTCTTTTGTTTGGGAAAAGAAATATGTTTAACTGTGGCAATTCAGAAGATTTACTCCTGTCTATATGTGGACTGTGTTTTATTTTTGAGTAGTGCGACTTGTAGGGTGATCTTCACATATGTGCTGAATTTCTTGTTGAACTACTTCTATGATCAGCATTCTAGCTTAATACCATGCTCATTTTAATTAATACTAAATATATGTTGGATGCTATAGTTAGGGAATACTTGACCAAAGGAGAAAGCCTTTATGGAATCTATGGTCTAATAGGGGAACAGACAGTAAACAGGTAAATTGCATTTAATTATAAGTTGTTATAAGTGCCAGTTTTTTTCACTTTTCAATATAATTCTCATAACCTATAGACAAAGAGTTCTTAGTCTTGTTATTTGTGAGTTCTATTCCTCTCCATTCATTATTATCAAACATTTCTTGAGCATATTGAGCAGGGGTATGTAATATTGCATGTGTATACATACATATATATGTTTATATCTATAAACACATGTATTTAATGGTTAAATAACATACTGTCCAAAGACATATTGCTAATTGGAGTAGAGACTGAATTAAAATATGGGGCTATAAGTCTGTCAAGCTTTTTTATTAATAACTTTGCTATACTATCTCTCTGATTGGAGGACAAGACCTAGGACCCAATCTGCTAATATTTCTAATTTGTTGACATTTTGTCATCTATATATATTTAAATCTATGAATGTACAAGGAATCAATCAAGGAAGAGATTTTCTCCACTCAGGGTCAATTTTACTATTTTATTTTTCTCACCACACAGCTGGGCTGTTGAATGTTGCTATAGAAAATCTTAAAACTATTCTGACTAGATCTGTACAGAGTCGTACTTTCTAATTTTATGGTTGCTTACAATTCTTTTGCTGACTCCCTATCACATTTCCTACAGCAGCTTTCCATCCCATCCTCCGTCTAAGCAAATGTCTTTGCTTTTCTGCCTTGACTGAGATTAATGTTTGAAACTGTGCAGCTTTGGGGAACTCTATTCCTGATTCTCCTCTTTCTGTGTTTGCCGGGAATAAATAGTATTGAAGTGGCACTTTCTGTTTGCACCTCCACTCCTTCCTTTTATCCATGAGGATGAATGATTTAGTTGATTGGTGGTACAGGAGACTGACATCCACATTCTTTTATTAGGCAGGTGGACAGTTTTCAATTCACCGTTCCCCTCGCTTGCCTTTCTTCTATGCTTTCTAGAGTGGTCTCTTCTCATGATGAATGTATTATCATCTTCACATGACAACTTATTTGGGTAGGCATAGTCCAACAGAGCATCTGTTTATACAGCATATATTAACAAGTTCCATATATGTCAATGTAGCTTTTGCTTTGTGGCACTTACTGATCTGTGCTCTAACTCTAAGGGGAGGATAAAGATGTCTAGGATTATTATGGATTTCAAGTACATTACACAAAGATAGGAAAATTAAAGCTAATCGTTCTAAAATAAGGCCTCTACAAATATAAAATAGGCAAGTTTTTAAGAAATGTACAAATGATGGATCTCTAGAAAATAAACAACAGACTATGTAAACAACAGACTAAGAATTGCAGAAAAATAAGAGCTTACTTTCAATAGAGATGATCAAATAGGGAGTTCCCTTTCAATGAGTTGATAAAGAAACCATTTCCAGTTCTGCACAATTTGAATATTACAAATTTTGATTCTACATACCATCACTCCTCCATGAGTATAGGAAATCATGCTTTTCATGCTTCAAGTGGTCCTTATAATAATGTTATGAGGAATATTCTAATGTCCATTTCATAGACATAGAACCACCTCAATAATTTAAGTCCTGAAAGGTTAAGTAATTTGCTCAAAGTCAGTGGTAGAAGAGGAATACCCAAGTTTGCCCATTGAATGCTAATTGTGTTTGCTTAAACCTAAACAGTTTTCAAAATTGTTTGATGTAGGATGAAAAACACTGGGTGAGACAGAGGTCAAGGACTGAGTCCTGCATCTATTATTTCTTAAGTGTCTGATCTTGGACAATTTTATCTCTCTTCTGTTCAGGGCCTTCATTTGTGAATGATGGAGATAAAATGTTCTGGCTACTCCAGGATCTTTGAGAACTTAATATGAGATAGGCATCTGTGTGCTAATGTTCTAAACCAGAACATTATTTGACCTAAGAACTATGTAGTAATTTCACTCTTGTTTCAAAAGAATAAGCAGAAACTATGTTCTCTGGAACCAGACTGTGAGACAGGGCGTTGAATGCTGAAGTTTTGACAGAGTGCTGTCTGGAGCTATGCCTCTAAAGAATCAAGTAAGCTAGTAGAGGACAGAGTAAGAAACTTAATTCAGTGGCAAATATAGTTTCAGTTGATTATTACATGAGCTTGGAGGCTACATGGTTCTTCAGAATTGTCACAAATTGAGTCAAAGGAGTTTGAGTCTTTATTCCTTGACTAAGCCCATTGCTGATGTGGGAAATCTCTTGGGAAGAAATGTAACCTTGAATAATGCCCTGCCTGAAGCAGAAGGCAATGTCCAGTGAGATATGAAGCAGTTGATACTGATATTCCCAACAACCTGAAATGAATGTATCCTCTCTGAAGGTCTGGGTAGAGATCTGTAGGACACATAATGAAAACAAAAACACTGAAAACGCTGTGATGTCATGGTCTTTCTGTGTATGCTCATTTCCTTCCTTCCTTCCTTCCTTCCTTCCTTCCTTCCTTCCTTCCTTCCTTCCTCCCTTCCTTCCTTCCTTCCTTCCTTCCTTCCTTCCTTCCTTCCTTCCTTCCT
>JAGFMF010012298.1:5276980-5288566 GCA_019455555.1 Galemys pyrenaicus
GTTTTGTATGTTTGTCTTAATGCGGCGGATGGCAGAACCCATTCAGAGAGGGCAGGCTTGGGGCTTCTGGGTGCTCCTCTCCCTGCCCTGTAACATAAATATGGAGGTTAGGAGTTAATATGCAAGAATTAAAAATAGTTAATAATATACCAATTTTTCTACTTCTTTACTGCTTAAGTTCAAAAATGTTGCTAAAGATCATTCAAAAAGGAACTTCAAACTTCTGAAGCATTTATGGATACCACTATCCATAATGTCTGTAGTTCTCAAAACATTAAAACATGAAGACACAACCATATTGAGTACTTTGAATGAATGGACTGCCTAGTTAATTCCTAACTTAGTTATCTCACTCAAATAACAAATCAATTGGTATCTGTCTTCTGAAAAAATCTTCTCTTTACTATGTGTGCTCACACTTTAAATTAAATAATACAAGAATGACTCAATTTAGGAAAATCACTTAAACCAACTCTGTAACACACACACACATACACATATCAAATTACTTGGTTTTATCTAGAGATAGGTCTGACATAAAATGACTTTGGTTGAAAAAACATGTTTTAGAGACTCTGACAATTTGGCAACAGAATGGTGATGCCTGACTAGTGTCTTCTACATATGCACAATAATTTTATAATAAAACAACTCCTGAAAGATAAATGGAGGGCTATTGTATACATCAGGAGAAACAGTACTGCTGAAAGCAGTAGGAAAAACTGTAAACTGTTTGCTGCAATTCCAGGGCAGTGCAACCCATGAAGGAAGGAGCTCCTTTCCTTCCCTCCACACATGACTGTGTTTGGAGCAACTCTGCTGTGGTCACCTCTGGAGCACACCCCCATATCAGAGACCTTGGAAACCCAGCACTTCACTGGTGAAGAAGATGCACAGAGCTGGTGTGCAGAAAAGAGAGTGCCCTACTGGAGAACTGTAGTGGGAAGGGTGAAGAAACTGAGGATCCCAAAAGTATAGGTATAATCTGAGCAGTGGGGCCAGAGCACCAGGGTATCCACATAGAAGGGGCTCTTATTTGTAGTCTAGGGCTGTGATATTTATATGTAGGGCCAAAACTAAGATAACAACTGAATACTTACATTAACCAATGCATAAGTAACTGTATTCTATTAACAGGAGAGAAGGCTCAGAGTAGGACTCCATACTCGAAAATCGAAGTGAATGTTTCCCAGCTTGTACATGGATCAGATACAGTTCCCACATCTGGTGCTCAATCACAGCCTAGAGCTTGAGTCTTGGACCAGACTAAATTGGACAATTTGTCTGAGGAGTTAGTCCAGAAGAGGGGATCACTGTGGATCCCCACCAAATGTGGGAATTTACAGCACTTTCGAAAACTTGAATACTTAATGTTCAATGAAGACAAACTTTCATTGTCCTAATGCCTCAGTTTTTTCCTTCTTGCATATTATCTTTATAAGCACCAGGGTACTGACCATCTGAACAGGTGCAAAGATAGATGAATGTGAATAATAGATACCTAAATTACCTGAGTAAAAGTCCTAGGATTATAACCAGTTTTTGTGGGAAGAATATAAAACCCATTTATTAAGGGAAGGAAATCTGCTATAATAATCCATAAAAACTAAAAATGATGAGTCAGAAAAACATATCACAAATGTTGGAGCATAAAGAACCCACGAGAAGTCTTAGTCCAGCAGAACTATGGACTATGCCTAAAGAGGAGTTTAAGGTAATAATTACAACCATGCTTGCTGAAATAAGAAAAACAATGATTTAACACAGGAGTGGAGTAGAGGAGAAAATATGAGACAGTTACAGTTACAACTAATGGATCTAAAAAATACTATAACTATATTAGAAAATACAATAGGGGCCTCACTAATAGACAACTGCAAGAAATGGAGAGAACTAGTGAGCTTTAAAGCGCAGTATTGGAAAACACACAAATAGGACAAATATAGCAAGTGAAAACAGTGCAAGAGCTCTTTGGGATAACTTAAAGAGAAAAAATGTTCATATCAAGTTGGGATCCAGAAGCAGAAGCAAAAGCCTATGGCATAGTAAATGCATTTAAAGCAATAATTGTTGAGAATCATCTAAATGAACAGACATCCTGAGATAAGAGACCCAAAGAGTTCCAAACAAAATAATACCAGATTGACACAAACCAAGATATATTATAATAAATCTGTTGAAAACCAGTGAGAACAGAATATTAAAAACATTAAGAGAAAGAATAGTAACTTATGAGGGAACACCCAAATTATACTGCCTGCTGAGATTTCAGCAGAAACCTTAAAGGCAAAACGTTTATGTCAGGAGATATTTAAAGGACTCAAAGACAATGATTTCCAGCTAAGAATCATTTACCCTCTAAGATTATCATTTAAAAGAAAAGGAAGAGTAAACCTTCTTTCAAAGAAAACCAAAAACTGGAAGAATTTATAAACACCAAACCTAACATGAAAGAAGTCCAAAGGGCCATTCTAAAGCAACAAACACCTAAACTGTATACAACATGAGGAGAGTGAAAATATGAGCCATCAGAATGAGTCTGAGATGAGAACTTTTAAAGGATCCAACGATTTTTCCATCTTATAATCTCAGGAGAACCTTCAAACAAAAATCAATAGAAACTACACGTAAGACAATGGGATGGAATTTAATCAAAATATTAAAGGAAGCTGTCAAAAAAGGTCAAAGACTAAAATTAAAAAAACAACAACAACAAAATGGCAACAATCACTTATATTTCAGTAATTCCCTTAAATGTAAATGGTTTTAATTCTCCAGTTAAAAGGTACTGAGTAGCTGAGAGGATTTCAAAATAAAGTCCAACACAGGGCTACTTACAGGAAGTCCTTATTATCAACAAAGCAAGCACAGACTTAAGGACTGGAAGACAATCCTATAAGAATAAGTGATCAAAAAGAAAAAGGTAGGAAAAACTATATTTAAAACAGTAAAATGTTCAATTAAAAAAGTAATAAGCGGGCATTTACATTATGATTATGGACTTAATACAACAAGAAATAATATTTACAAATTTATGTATAAATAATGGAGCAACAACATAGAGCAGACGATTGTTAATAGAACTAAAGGTAACTATTGTTAACAAGGCAGTAATTCTTAGGGATTTTAATACTCCTCTAGCAACTATGGATAGATCAATAAGATAGAGATTAAATAAGGAAACATAATCTTAAAATAAGGAACTAGATCAAATTGACTTAGCAGACATGTAATAAATTACTCAACCCAAAACCCACTGCATATACTTTTTTCTTTTTCAAGTTCACATGGACTATTTTCAGAATAGACCATATGTTAACACACAAGTCAATTGTCAATAAAACTATGGAGGTTGAAGTTATGCCAAGTACTCTTTCTGACTATAATGCCAAAAAGCTAGATATTACATATATATAGAAATATCATAAATACATAGAGACTAAATATAGCTATTATATTAGTAGTTGTTATATTAAATAGGAAATGAAAGGAGGAATTAAGAAAATATCTTGAGACTAATGAAGATACAAGCCATAAGAATTTGTAAAATGCAGCAAAGTGGTCTTAAGACAATATAACCTAATTTAAGAAGCAAAAAAACCCAAAATATTATTACAACTAGAATAACTTGAAAAGGAGGAACATACAATGCCTAAAGCTAATAGAAAGGGGGCAAATGATTAAAATAAGAGAAGAAATAAATGAAACAAATCAAAATGTCCATATAAAAGATTAAGAACCAACTAAGATTTGGTTCATCAAGAAGATTAACATAATTGATGAACCTCTAGCTAGGCTAGCAAAAGAAAATAAAAAGGAGGAGAGCATTAATAAATAGAATTAGAAATGGAAGAGGAGAAATTACTAAGATGATAGAAATACAAATATCATGAGTTACTATACACACAATAAATTCAAAATCTTGAATAAATGGACAAATTTCTAGAACAACATAGCTTACATAACAACACATTTTGGCAGGAAGAAATAAAATCATTGAATAAACTGTTGATAATCATGGAAATTGAAACAGTAGTAAAAAAATCTCCCCCAAAAGAAAAACCCAGGATTATATGACTTTATAAGCAAATTTTCTGTTACTATTGCTCAATTTTTGTCTATAAAGGGAAGGAGAGAGGATGCTTCCTAATACATTTTACCTTAATACTAAACCCAGTTAAAGACAGCACAAGAAAACAACAGATTCGTATCCCTGTTGAATATTATTGTGAAATTATTCAACAAAATAATATCAAATTGAATCAACAGTACATCACAAGGATTATGCAGAATGAACTAGTGGGTTTTTCCCAAGGATGCAAGGATGGCTTAATATATGTAAATCAACTCAAATAAAGATAAGATCATGATCACATCAATAACTGTAGAGAAAACATTTACTAAGAGTTGACTCCATTTCTGATTGAAAAAAGATAAAGCATGTTCCTTGTAAGTGCAGGCATGAAAGTGTGATGTACATGGAATTTCTCATGCATATGACAATTTTGGTATTTTAGAAAGACAAAGTATATCAGACAAAGTATATCAGAATTAATATCTATTTTTCATCTTTCCCACTTTAAATTGCTGCATAATTTAATGGGAGGAATCTCTTGAGTCCACTTACATGATGACAATTCTGAATGAACCCTTAATTTGGGGTATATAAAATTTAAAATATATTCTTTTTATAATTTTATCTATTTTCAATGTAAATACCTGAACCTATTCTTTAAATTTTTTTACTATTAGTTTATACCTTCCCTATGTAAAAAGCATGTAACCTTTAAAATTTATTAAAAGTGTAGCAGAAGTACAAATATCATAAATTTTTGCTCATGTATGTTGCTGCTTTTAACACTCCCAGTTTCCTTCTCATTTTATTTTGTTAGGCAAATATTTTGGCAGGTAGAAGTACAATTTTCTTTTTCATGGTTATTGGGTATATCTTTGCTTTTTCTTTTATTTTTATAAGATGTCAATAATTATGTTGGGCTATTTTTGGAAATTAAGCTTTGTTTTGAGATAATTTGATATGAATTAAGCTTTATTGGAGATAACTGCATTATAATAAATAATATAGAAAGGTCCTTTGCACTTCTTATCCATTTGCTCAATGATAGTGCCTTGCAAAAACCATTGTTAGTGTATCACAATTCAGGTATTGACATTGCTATTGCCGAGAGAACATATGCAAATTGAGATATGTCCTTATTATTGGTCTTATATAGCAACACCACTTCTGTCCTCTCTCCCCTTCTATTCTCCCTTTCAGGCATATTACATAAATAGAAACTTACAGCATATAAACTCATAATTCTCTGGAGAGTTGTTTAACAGATCATAACAGGTTGTTCCTTTTTTGTTGCTGGGGAATATTCCTTGGCATGGATATGGCTCAGGTTGTTCAAGCACTTACCCATTTAAGGACATCCTGGTTTGTTCTTGTTTTAGCTGTTGTAATACGGATGCAATAAATAAATATTTATATAGATAATGAAGCTGATTTACAATTTTTAATGATTTTTTTTTTGGTTGAGTTCTAGATCCTGAAGATTTCCTTTTGTGTTTTCCTTTTCTTTTAAGAGTTTGAAATTTAAGTCTTTTGTCAATTTTTAGTTATGTGTAAGGTATTAGGTTTATGTTATAGTTTTTGTTTTGTTTAGTTTTTGGATGACTAGTAGTTCTAGAACTAATTGAAAAGCCTGTCCTTTCACCACTGAATGTCTTTTGTACCTCTATCAAAAATCATTTGGACATGTATATATGAACTATTTCTTAGTCTTCCATTCTGCTTCAGTGGTGTACATATTTATACCTCCATCAATACCACAGTGTTTTGATTAAGATGACTATGTGATAAAACTTACGAAACAGAAAAAAAGTCTCATTTTATACTTCTTTTCAAGACTGTCTTAGTTATTGTTCATTCACTTTTATCTTTAATATTTCCTCACTCCTGCTTGATTTGGGTTTATTATTATTATTTTTTTCTAAATTTTTGATATGGTAGCTTTGATTATTGTTTGAGACTTTGCTTTTTTTGGTAGAGTATTTGAAAGTGTGTTGTTTAGTTTCATAGTGTTCCTAGATTTTCCCATTATCTTTCTGTTATTGTTTTCTAGTTCAAATCATTATGTTGAAAGAATATACTCTAAACGATTTCAATTGTTTTTAATTTGTTAAAGTCTGTTTTATATGTAAGGAAATGGTCTAACTTGGTATGTAATACATATGTATTAGAAAAGAATAGATATTTTGGGTTGAGAGCACAATGAATGACAATTAGCTCTTGTTGGCTATTGATATTGTTGAATTCTTGTATATCTCAACTGATTTTATGTCTTAGTTTCATTAATTATTGAAGAGAGGTTTGAATATCCAATTATATTTGTATATTTGCTTATTTCTCCTTTTAGCTCCACCAGTTTTTGCTTCACATTTTTTATAGCTCTGGTATTGGTGAATATACATTTATAATTCCTTTATCTTTTTGGTAGACTGATCCTTTTATCATTATACAATGCTTTTCAACATCTCTCATAATTTTCTTTTCTCAAAAGTCCAATTAAATCTGCTAGAAAGTCATTGCTTTTTGTTTTCTATTGTAATATAAATGTATTAAGTATTTTCTCTCTGTATATTTAAAACCACATCAGAAGGTGTTATAGTTTTTACATTAAATATCAACTATAATTTGCAAAATTATAGTTTTCCTTTCTAGATCTTATACTTGTTTCTACCTCCACTTTGGGCCTCTCTTTATTGAACTTACTTATCCTAAATCTTGGTTCTAGATCTGTAAATCTTATGACTTTCCCCTGTCCCTAGCCACTACTTATCGACTGAACTACTTCAAACTAGTTGTATCAGAGCTCTATTCCGCTTGCTCCTAAAAGAAATGAAATCTAAATATCATATTGTTATACAAAGATAACAAGGATAATATAATCCTGAAGTATGAAAGGACGATGTAAAAAAGAGCATTCACAATAAGCTCAAAGAGTGTTGAGACACATATTTGATGTGTACACTATTCCGCAGCAAGAACTTGACATTGTCATGTAACATTAAGATTGCAAAATAAGTAAAGACCGTTTCCATATTACATTAATTTTTACCAAAAGATAAGCCTGAATAAAAGCCAACTGAACCTATGCCAGTCTCCAGGCATATGTACAAGGAATAGCACAAGCATGAAAAGCAAAACCATAGTAAATAACATGATGGAAGGAGACTGGGTTCCAGGTGAGTGTGGCTTTTATTTTGAATAAAAACTAATTATGCTCTTATTAATATGGCTTCAAACTATAAAGTTTTCCAAATTTACGAGTACACTTGACATTATGATATTTTTTTCTAAGTTACTTGTTAATCTGTATGGCCCATTTTACTATGAATTTCAACACAAATGATGTCTACTGCTTTAAAACACTTCTGTTTTTATCTTGTAAGGGCAAATGAAAAGAATAATTGATTTAGAATTTGTTTCCAGATGGTAGTGTGAAACATTAATCATTAAATTGTAGAGTTTGACTAGAGACTTTTGGGATTTGCTCTTTTCTCTCTGGCCTTTCATGTGGTAGATTTTGTCTTTTTTGGAGATCTTTTACATTGCATCTTAATTTGTTGACGTGCTTCTTTTTTTGTGAGAATGTGAGTACCGGGAAGGCAGGGGTCAGTACTTACATGCTTGTTAGCTAAACTATTATTAGAAGGGATAACTTTTATTTCAATGTTGTTTTTGTAGCATTTTATAAATGGTAATTTTAGAGAAATGCGTCAAGTCTAGCTAGTTGCAGAAATATTACCATATTATGATTTAAGAAATGGAAATAAACTTTCATATTTATCAATCTATTAACTTGTGGATGTTTAACACCTACTTTAGTGTAACATTAAAATAGGATAAAACATAATTCTTTCCTTATATATATGTATCTAACCTAGTTAATGAGGTGAGATTAACTTATGCAACAGCTCAAATAAGTCTAACCTTACATACAGAAAGGACCTGCACCTGGGTAACACAGAGCAGTCACATTCTAGGTTCCAAGTAGGGACTGATCACAGAGTATTGGAGGATCAGTGAAGGAAGGGTTCCTGGAGTAGGTGAGACTTGAGTAGAATCCTAAAGTGTGGGGCATAATTTGGTAAATGGAGGAGAAGGCCAGTGATTTTGGAAAGAGGCGTTTACTAAGGAAAAGTATGTAGAATAGGAAATAAAGATTTTTAAATCACAGGGGAAAAAAGTAGTCTCAAAAACCTCTGAATCTTTTGATTCTTCTGTTACATGGTGATCATCAGCCTGAATTTTCAGAAGGGTGATGAGTGACATAGATAGTGAAAGAGATTTGTTGGGGGGTAGAGAGTGACAATGGCTGTTTAAACCTGATGGACACCTTCAATTGCAGTAGTTAGGAGAATTTGATGAACAAAGACTAAAGCTTGTAAATATGGTAGGATAACCAAAAATGTCAAACAAGCAGAACTGCTTTAGGCCCACGTGTCTAATTTGCAGGTTGCCCAAGGTAACATGGAAGTAGTGACCTCCAACCTTTAATCAGTGAACTCATTGAATAAGACTTTTTTTAATTTTTAAAATATTTTATTTATTTATGTTTTCTTACAATGTATACTTTCTTTTCCCAGGTATAGTCCCCATAGAATTTCCACCCATCATCATAGGCCCTGTGATTTTCCCACCCTGTTTTGATCCCAATCTTTCCCTCTCCCCTGCAGAATGTCTCTGATTTATAGTCATCTGTTTATTTTTGTTTTGTTTTGTTGTGCTTTTATTGTTGTTATTTTGCCCCCCTTGTTGTCCTGTGTTCCTCCTATAAGTGAAAACATCCAGTATTTTTCTTTTTCCTTCTGACATTTCATTGAGCATAATCCCTTCAAGTTCTATCCATGTTTCTGAGAATGGCATTAGTTTATCTTTTTTCATTGCTGAATAGTATTCCATTGTGTGTATAAACTACATCTTTTTGATCCAGTCATTTATTTTTGGGCATTTGGGTTGATTAGAAAAGACTTTTTGTTAAAGATTACCCCCCTCCCCAACACTGCTGAATGTATAGACAATTGACTTCAAATTGGAAAGATTATGCCTACATACCAATTTAATATGTGTTTAATTATGTGAGTCATATATTTTGGTATTTGTTTTGAAGATGTTTTATGAAATGTTGACTTGCAGGAAATTAGTACATATAGATAGGCTGAAATAGGTTTAGAATTTTGTTAAAATAAGTTGCTTGTAAAATACACATTTTATGTATACCAATAATGTTACCCTCTTTCTAACACATGTTGTGTGTATTAACCATAAGTAAAAAACTGAAAAAGAACCCACAAAACAGTTCTCTAGGTTTCCCTAGAAAATTTTCTCTCTGCTCCATATGTGCCCTGAGTTTTATAATTAAACTCATGCCTTGACCAATGTCATTTGGATTTTAAAGGTTATGTACATAGAATGTCAAAACAACCATCTAAAACACATTAGTAATGTGTAGGATTGGCCAAGATAATTTCTAAGGTTCCTACCACACTCTACATTATCTAATTCTGTGACTTAGAAACATTCTATTTAGTGCGAGTGGCTTGGTTTACACTCTGCTAAACAAGCAGTTGGCTGGCTTTCTTAACTAGGTCCCAGATTCTTTGGGGATGCAGCACCCCCTATAATCACAAGTTGATCATAAGGTATTTGTGGTAGCAGACCAACAAGAGAGGCAGCTATCCAGCTTCCATTTATCTGTGTACCACATGTTTGTACAAAAAAAAATTGTTAAGTACTTTATACTTGGAACTTGTTTTGTCTGTAACTTTTGGGAACAAGAGAACTTTTATTGCCAAGTATAGAATGGTCTTGAGTTTTATGGCTTTTTTGATTTCTATCCAAATTTGTGTCAGCTGGATTTCACTATGGCTGTGTTGGCAACAGATGACTTTCTGGTTCTGAGACAGACTAATTAGAAGGTGCATAGTCATCAAATTGCTAACTACACATTTTAGGGAGCTAAGTGTAAATAAATCAAAATCAGATGAACTAAATTTACTGAAAAATACACATGAATTTAAAAATTAATGGAAAAAATCAGTGCCAAAATGACCTGTTTCTTTTCTCAAAACCCAAAACACTCAAGACATTATTTACTGAATTTAAAATTGTAGTTGGGCTTGTCATTACCTATTGGAAAGTAAAGAAGCTCAAGATGGCAAAACACTAGACAGAAAAAAAAATATTCTAACTGAAAACAAAAGGCAAGCTCCTATTTTAGAAGTTACACTTTTCTTAGATTATGAAAGCCATCTCTATTACATCAAGATTTAGAATTTTCCACCTAGAATCAAAGAATGTTGTTTCAGGACTAGAGGGATCTTCAAGTTGTTTAGTCAGACACTGTGTACAAGGCTTGGGCCCCTGCCATAGGACTGGAGACTTGTGCTTAGACTTTATGGCAGCAAGAGGCCTGTTTCTTAAGGCAGCTGTTTCACATTTATGGATGACTAGAACGAAGCCAGTCTTCTGGAGCTTCCACCAATTGGTGTTTACCCCTGAAGACTAGAAATCTGGTTTAATTAATTTTCCCATAACATTTTTAATGTTTCATAATTTTATTTGTAAGAGCAGAAACTTACAAGTGTTATCTTAAAAAAAGGGGATTATTATTATAATTCATATGAATGGAACAAAAAAGGGAGAAGATAGTAAGAATTGTAGCTTTTTAGGCTTTTATGATTGCTCCCCGTCCCTCCCTCCCTTCTCCTTCCCTCTTTCCCTCTCAACTCTTTTACTTTCCCATTCTCTTGCTCTCTCTCCTTGTTCTTCTCATTACCTCCCTTTGAATACCTTGGCTGCTCTCTGAAGTTTGCTCTGGTTCTAAACTTTTTCTGCTGACAAAGTGTTTTTCTCTTTTATCATTTATGCATGGCTTTGGTTTGCCATGGGCTAATTCTATCTGCTGACTTCCTTTAACATATGCCTCTTTTACTAATTAGTTCAGTTTTTCTGTTTTTTTCCCCAATACAAACTCTTATTTAGGAAGAGTTTGGTACAGCTTACCTTTTTAGTAGCATCGAAAGGGCTGCCTTTGTGTCATGATGTGTCAACTTATAGACTAGTCACTCCTGATTGGCATGGTGTGATGTGATATAATGCGTGGCTCTTAATGGACCTCTAGCATGCAGGACTGTGACAGAGGCGTCTCTCCCTGAAATGGAGTAGGTGAGCAGTACTTGACATACCCATGCACAGTATAAAAATTATTTGACATATGTGTATATATAATCTACTCACTGTTTATTCTCCAAGTTAAATACTCCCAGTATTTTAAATTATTGCTTGCAGGAAATGGAGAACCATTCCAAGCTGATCTGAACAATGAATCAATGATTGGAATATCATCTACTACATATTGCAATACTTCACCTAATGTTGCCACTTCTGTTTCTCTCTATCTACTCTATCTATCTACTCTATCTATCTATCTATCTATCTATCTATCTATCTATCTATCTATCTATCTATCTATCTATCTATCTATCTATCTATCTGTCTGTCTGTCTGTCTGTCTGTCT
>JAGFMF010012298.1:5288587-5339962 GCA_019455555.1 Galemys pyrenaicus
TCTATCTATCTATCTATCTATCTATCTATCTATCTATCTATCTATCTATCTATCTGTCTGTCTGTCTGTCTGTCTGTCTGTCTGTCTGTCTGTCTGTCTGTCTGTCTGTCTGTCTGTCTATCTTCCTACCTATTTATGAAAAAGTAAGTTTCTCCTTCACTTCTTAGTTTCTCCTTCACTTTCTTATGTGTGTCAATATATTTCTATCAATATATATATCTTTTTATATGTAAGTATAAATGCACACATTTATCTCAATGTTGTATGTCCCTTTATTATATACATTGTATGTCTATGTTTATGTATATAAACTTATCTTAGTTTGAGCTGCATTAACAAATTACCATAGACTAGTTGGACTGGTGTCTTAAACACTAGATACTTGTAGTTCTGGAGGCTCAGAGTCTGTGATCAGGGTACTACCATGGCTGAATTCTGTTGAGAGCTCTCTTCTGATTTGTAGATAGTTGCCATCTTGCTGTGTGTTCACTTGACCTCTTCCTTGTTTGGAGGTGTATAGAGAGTAAGCACATTCTCTGGTAACTCTTCTTCTTTTTATTTTTAAGACTTATTTATTTATGTGTACAAGATCTGGGATGTAGACCAGAGGTGTGGGAGTGTGAAAGGATTCAACAGAAAGAGAGTGGGGAGCAGAACAGGTGGATTGACTGAAATACACTGCTGAGGGGACCAGTGGGTGAAGCAGGAGAGGTCTGCTGCTCCATGGGTTAACTCCCTCTCCAGGGATCGAACTTGTGCTGCAGATAGCTTCATAGTGCTGAGACTTAACCACTTATGCACCAGGGAGGCCCTGGAATCTCTTCTTCTCAGGGCACTAATCCCATGGTGAAGACCCTTACATATAACCTCATTTAAATCTAATTACCTCTTAAAGTTTCTGTCTCCAAATATGATCACACTAGAGATTATATTTTCCAGTTATGTATTTGGGGGAGGAGACGCTGTTTATATATGTATATATTTGTGTATATGTGTGTATGTGTATATATTTGTGTATATGTGTGTATATATGTATATATTTGTGTGTATGTGTGTATATATATGTATATATTTGTGTATATGTGTGTATGTGTATATATTTGTGTATATATGTGTGTATGTGTGTATATATATGTATATATTTGTGTATATGTGTGTATGTGTATATATTTGTGTATATATGTATATATTTGTGTATATGTGTGTGTATGTGTATACATTTGTGTATATGTGTGTATATATGCATATATTTGTGTATATGTGTGTGTATATATGTATATATTTGTGTATGTGTGTGTTTATATATGTATATATTTGTGTATATGTGTGTGTATGTGTGTGTATATATGTATATATTTGTGTATATGTGTGTGTATGTATATGTATATATTTGTGTATGTGTGTGTGTATGTGTATATATTTGTGTATATGTGTGTATGTGTATATATTTGTGTATATGTGTGTGTATATATTTGTGTATGTGTGTGTATATATGTATATATTTGTGTATATGTGTGTGTATATGTGTATATATTTGTGTATGTGTGTGTATATATGTATATATTTGTGTATATGTGTGTATGTGTATATATTTGTGTATATGTGTGTGTATATGTGTATATATTTGTGTATATGTGTGTATATATGTATATATTTGTGTATATGTGTGTATGTGTATATATTTGTGTATATGTGTGTGTATGTGTATATATTTGTGTATGTGTGTGTATATATATGTATATATTTGTGTATATATGTGTGTATATGTATATATTTGTGTATATGTGTGTGTATATGTGTATATATTTGTGTATATGTGTATATTATATGTGTTTTTTATATATGTGAAATCTCATCATGACCATAGGTATTTAGTCCTGTAACCATATTTAAGCCAAGCTTAAATCTAAATTAAACCTAGTTTTCATCTAATATGAGACCAAAACCATCTATATTTGTGACAAGAAAATAATTTTATTCTTTAAAAAAATCATGAATGGAATTAAATAGGTTTTGAAAAAGAAAAGTCTCCTGTTAAAGTAAATTGAAAACATTCAGGTGTAAATTTAAAGCTGTTGTAAAAATGCAATATATCATAACAATGAAGCCCAAGGTAAATAGAAAAACTCAGAAGTTTTCTGAGCCAGTTTCCATTTCTAA
This sequence comes from Galemys pyrenaicus, assembly GCA_019455555.1. Taxonomy (NCBI): domain Eukaryota; kingdom Metazoa; phylum Chordata; class Mammalia; order Eulipotyphla; family Talpidae; genus Galemys; species Galemys pyrenaicus. Next base: position 5,290,748 of record JAGFMF010012298.1, read on the forward strand.
TAATTCCCATAGGAAGCACCCATGTGAGACAGTACATATGTGAAAAAGCTTTGAAAGGCATGAAGTCTTTGAAATGTATTTTTATTATTTGTTTTGCTGACTCTGCTATTCTGTTGTAACATACCTTGGCCCAGATTCTCATCCCCCAGGACCAGGGGACCAGATTAACAACGGTCCCCAGGGGGAAAGATCTGTGGAGAAACTGCTGGTGGGGGTGGACGACTCTGACTGCTGTGTGTGCTGGAGGTTGTGCCTGTCACTTCTTGTCATCCCTGATTCCTGTGGTCTATGCAGAGGATATCTGAATACAGCACCTTGGATACTAACAGAAACTCCTTCTGAATCCCCTCAAAGAGTGACATAAAACTGCTTCTGGGATGGCAGCTAGAAGATGATGCTGGCTTGGTAGAACAGGAGTCTGAAATCAGGGCATGGGCCAAAGGATCAAATATCATTGGTCTTTTCAGCTATGTGTTATGAAATGTGAGTGAAAGCTTACAGATCAAGGGAATGTTATTCTTTTAGCAAACTTTTATATTCTTTGCCTGATAGACTTCATTGAGCTCATTATAATCATCAACCCAAGATGTGGAGTTAGAGCTAGGTTGAGACTTGCCTGTGCCCCTTACTGTCTAATATTGTTATAGTGAGAGTTGAATTATATAATACAGAGAAAACACCTGGCCCAATATGCCAGTGGTGACATACTATTCATGGTGGTGTAGTACAGACTCAATTAATATTAACTATTTTTAATTTCAGTGGGGCTGCTATTATTTTACCCACCTGAGTTTGTATTCTGATTTACCACTTATTAGTTGTATGATTTTGGGCATTTTGCTTAGCTACTTATTCTCCATGTTTCAGTTTCTTTGTCTGTAAAATGGGTCTAATGATGTTACTAATCTCATAATGTTATTATGACGATTAAATAAGTGTAATTGGAAACATACCTGACAAATTATAAGGTGCTTGTACTTGTTTAAATAATTAAGTAATACAATTATCATTACATTATTCAAATTAAATAGAAATTCCTCCAATTCTCTTTACCTATGAGATCCCAAACCACAAATTTAATGAAATATACCATTTAAGCATGGAAATATCCAGTTAACTGTACTTGAATTGAAAAACAGCCTAGATTATTTTATAAATCTTAGAACTACTTTATTATTAAAATATTTTGTTTTCAAAACATGAAAATCCTGCATTTAATTCATAGAATTGAGATCTTCATAAATATTAACCTCTGCCTTAAAACTTCTACTGCATAAAACTTGCTGGCAGACCTTCGGGCAATCAAAAGATTTGCCTCAGCAAAATCTAAAATAATAATAAAAAGGGACATTGGACTGTGAGAACTGACTACATATGCTGAAAACTGAATTATGTAAATTGATATTCAAGCTTCAGGGAGTAAAGTCACAATATTCACAGATAAAAGCTGTATTCTTTACCCCTGTGAAGGGAATGTAGAGCATAGGTTAATTTGGGGGGAATGCTAGCTCCCTCTGTGGTGAGATGAGGCAGGACTAGTGGCTTGGATATGGTTAGGAAGGTTGTTTAGGTGTGATTTTTAGGTGGATGATTCCCAGTCTTTCTTTGGGTCATCCCCTTCTTTGGAGATCTCTTGTAATCAGTGAACCATGTCCCCTGAATAATACTTTATTTTTGTCTTATTTCTGGGAGGTTAAAAGACTGCAAGGATTCCAGATTGAGAACTCTTGTTTAAATATCCTTGAGAAGTTCTGGGTGCCATGGTTTGGAAGAGTTTAGAATTGGGATCAGGAGACTGGACTATCTTGGGATCTGTGTAATTATTCTTGTCTTTGTGCAAGTGAGACACTTGAATGGCACTTGAATTCTTGAATGGCAACATCCAAGTTTTCTTGATGGTGGACAGTTACATACCTAGTAGTTGTGAGTGGGCACACCACCATTGGGATAAGAAGTGACACTACTTCTGTGTAATTTAGATCATCTAAGCTATATTATTTTGTCCTTTGAGATTGAAATTCTCCTTTATTTTGACTTACAGAGGAGAATGTAGGGACTCAGAAAGGATAGGTGGCATATCCCAAATTATACAATTAGTACCTTGAAGTTAGGGTATAAATCCCAGGCTTGACTGATCCAATCAACTTACTCTACTTCCAATATGGAAGAAAGGACAACTCTCAATTCCTTGAACTAGTCTTTGAAAAGCTCAATTCAAGTGGAAAAGGGAATTTTCCATTAATAGAATTTTTTTTATTACTCTGAATAAAATAATTTGGGGGTTATTGTTTTATATTTTATTGATTTATAGGAATTTATCTTCACAAGCCTATTCTCTTGGTGATAAATGGTCAGAATGCAAACTTACGTTATCAATAACTTTTTTTCAGGAAACTTGGTGACTATAATGTTTGACAATTCTGAACTTTTCCAACAACTTGAAGGCAGGTTGATAATGTGAATCAAATCTCCTGAAGGGCTTCCTTTTCTTATCCTATGAAACAAAATTTTACTTCATTTATGTTAAATCAATAGTCAATTCACCAGTTAGCACATATTGAGTACCTACTACGTGCTATACTGTTCTAATGGGCTAGCTGGCTAAGTTGATTTTTAATTTTTTAAAATATAGTTCTTCTTTGTAGTAAAATTTCATATCATCTCAACCTTTTATGAACAACATGACTCCAAATGCAGAATGTTCTGGGAATTGTAGAAATTAAGATAATTACAAGTGTTCAAAGACTATCATGTTGTTCATTATCAGTTTCATTTATACCCTTTATGCCTTGTCTTACTCTTTGGTCTATATATGTGTATGGGTGGGGTGGGCCAGTGGGAGTACTAGTCTCACATAGGGATTTTTGTGACATCTCTTGTTTTCTGTCTCCTGATTGAATTAGACCAATCATCAGCTAGCAGGAAAACACAGGCTGGGTGAGAAGAGGACTCCTTAATTTCATCCTCACTCTAACTCCCTTGCACTGGTGTGTAGAGATGAATTCCTCTCCTGCTTCGCATCTGTGGGAGGTTGCCCCTTTCATAGCTCTAGTTCTTTCCAGGCTGCATACATCAGGTTGTACATCTGTAACACTGTTTTGACTACTTGCCCTGTCAGGCCTAGGGCTGGTACTGGCTTCCTACTGTTGCTAGTCCCTGGATGTCTCACCATTTCTTATTGGTTCTTTTAGCTCTGCCCACACCCCTGTAAATAGTCTTTTATTTTGAATGTGCCATCTGTTTCCTTTAGCATCCTGACTGATACTGCCAATTAGTCTGTGCCAAGCACTACACTATGACTTCTACATGGATTATCTCATATTCTACATACCCATCCTGTGTGGTAGATTTTAATTTACTCTTATTTTAAAAAAAATGATCAAAAGGAAATTTAGAGAGTAACTTGCCCAAGGAACACAACTTGAAAGCGGTAGGTCACGATCCAAACCTAGGAAGTCTGATTCTGCTGCTCACCTCTTAGCCAAGATACTGTATGTCTCTTGTTGGGTTCTCAGGGAGGTCAACTCTGAAATGATTTGCAGGTATGCAGAATTTGTGGGAACAGAACTCTCTAGAACACCTGTGGGGGAGTGAATAAAGCAGGATTAGGTAGAAGGAGAGGTTAAATTGCAATACAGGCCAAGGAAAGCCTAAGCTAAACCTGGGAGGAGCTCTGAGCTGGGAATCTTACCACATTGGGTATCCTACTATTGTCCTATCTCACTCAGAGTCTTCTTCAATTAAGACAAGTTCAGATGAGAGAGTCTGTGAAGAGTGTTGAGTATTAACAGTCCCAGAAGCTAGAAGGAGAGCCTCCTATTGGACGGTGGATGGGTCTGGGCAGTACACTGTGGCATCGTTATTTGAAACACACAGAGAGAAGTCATGAGTTAACAACCTGTACAAACCATGTATGATCTTTGAAAATTTTAGCAGTCGGATGCTATTAGTTGATTTCCCAAGAGTGTGTTTGCCTATTGTGTGGTTGTGTGTTTGTGTCTATGTGTATGTGAAGTTTATGGTATAATATTTTTAATGCTCTTGAAAACCCTAAGTAAGAGTCAAGGCATCTGGAGTCTAGTTCTTGCCTTGTTGCTGACTACCTACATGCTTTTGTTCAAGTCACTTAATGCTTCTGGATTCCACTTACCTTGTTCATTAACTCAGGAGTTTTGATTAGATGGTCTCTAAGACTACTTAAGCTGTAAATTTCTGTGTTTCTATGAATTTATGAGTTTTCTAAAAGCCAGAAATAGTGAAAGTAAACACTTTGGAATGCTTTTTAAGAAATACAGGCAACTATTTCTTGCAATCTCCAGTTAGTGACTTCCTCAAGCTCTCTATAAATCATGATGAACTTTATGATAATTCACATAGCTCCAGTGTCACCCAGTGTTCTCTGAAGAGCAGAATGCTCCCTTTCTCCCAGAATGCCTTATTTGGTACATTGAGTGTTTAGACTGCTGGACACTTCTTGTTCCTTCTGAGTGTAACTTACAAATATTTTCTTTTAAGAATTCTTTTGAAATTCTTTTGCAGTGTCTTTGTCACAATTTGAACAGGCATGGCCTTCATTTAGATCAATATATTTGGATCACAGAAGGAATAGAAAATGACCTTAGGTTGTTGGATTGGTGAAATAAAACAGATTCTTAAGGTATAGAAAGGCTAGAGAAACAAACAGGTAAACAAAACCTAGACAATAGTAAAGGGAATAAATGTATTAATGATAAAATTCTGAAAAACTAAACATTACATACATATTGAACATTGTGCATATGTCCTGACAACAGAGTAAAAGCTTAAATACTTAGCCTAGTAAATATAGAAATCTTTTAAAATTGATTTTTTTGAGCTGTGGCAAATGATTCCATGAAAATAAAAAATAACTATCATTTCAGTCATGTATGGCCCTACCTGTATGATTTCCCTGTGTAGGCCTTATAGTTGAAGCTGCTTGAACCATAAATAAATAAATAGACATACCTTCACTCTGGCTTCCTTACCTGACTCTTGTTAAACCCTATCAGCAACTGTAGAGGGCCAAAGAAGCAATTTCAATAAATATTTCATTACATGGGAGCCCATTTGCTGGTATTTCAACAAATAAATAAGTACATTTCCTCACTGTGGACACTAGAAGGGAAAGCTCTCCAGTTTCCATTTTCAGACTTTCTTTTACTTTTTGAGGAGGTCAGTCATTTTCGTTTTCCAGTGTACAACTCGATTATTTATTGAAGGAAAATGTTTTAAACCAGGAAAAGGAAAAAAAAAAGTGCAAGCAAATAATTTATTGAAGACTGTTTCCTGGCAGATTAATCCCTACCGCTTGGCCAGGCCTCATTCCAGAGTGATCAGACTGGTCAAGCTTAAATTGTATGTCCACACGAAGTTGCATAAATAACCCCAAATACTGTGAACCTCTTTGCACTTGGTCATCTCCACGACCTTCGAAGAAAATGTCAGAAAGGTAGTAAGAAAAAATATAGCCTGAGATGCTCTCGTTATAGTATTTTCTAATAAATAACAACCTTTTTGGCTCCTTTCATCTAAACACATTTATCAGTTAAGACACATATGCTTCTTCCAAGTAAGAGAGTAGAAATATTGCCCTTTACCTTGTGGGCAACCTGGAAATACAATTAAATATATTCTAAGTCATGCTTAGCAGCTTTATTTAGAGCTGGGGTTACCTTTCTTAAGTAATGTTATTATTTTATTTTCTTAACTTTATTACCCTGAACACTGTCTTCATACTATGGTTCACTTTTAAGTGTCCTCTTAAAAAAGAGACTGTCTATAGGAATGTTTGAAGAGTTCTAAACAACTCCAGCTTCCATTCTGTTTATCCATTAGATGGACCTGGATTACAGCTACAAGAGACAAGATCTGTTCTTGTTGGAGATAGTTTGGTCACTCTTGCACAGAAATTCCAGTTCAAAATTGATCATATTCTCAGCCAAGTTCTTTTTCATCTTCATCTTTTCCATTTTGGCTGGAGACATTATCAATATGCAAGTCTCCCAGAAATTAGTTACCTTAACTCTTTAATTCCTTTTTGCTAATTTGTTGTGGGCTCTTGATTGTTTTTTCCTTCTTAATGAAAAACTGCTGGATGAAGAAAAGAAGACCATCTCTGCCACTTTCTAATTATGGAAATTTGCAAGTTACAAAAGGTTTTAGCACCCTCACCTATGGGCTCAATAATAGTAATAACTGTTTTGCTGATAACACGGAGATGTTTCCTGATGAGTTATTATAAATGACGAGTGTAAGTAGATTATCCCAATTTATGTGGTGGTGAGAGGGAACCTCATAAGATTGCTGCCTTTCTTTGGGGACCAGAACATAGAACTTTTGCTTTTTCGCATGCCATCCAGTTGCATCTATTTGCCAAATTAGAAGGTTTTAGATGGCTAGCTGTCGTCACTTACTGTAGACACACAGCCCTGATCCTGATCCTTTTGCAGTTTCTCACTTGATCCCCCTGTGGCTCAAGAGAAAAGGAAAATAACACTTCACATGATTATTACTAAATCACTTCTACAGTCTTCAACTGGATCTGGCTGTGCCACAGTTCAGAGATTAGAGATAGCATTCAACAGCATTCATGTCTGTTTTCCTCAGTTGCCTACTGGACATAGCTTTTTGAACAGTTCACAGGAATATCACACTTGATTTTTCTAGAATTGAAGTTAATTTTTCTTCCTTCCAAACAGTTCCTTTCTGGCATCCCTTATCTCAGTGATCAAATGAATGGCATTATCATTCACCAACATCTTTAAGGCAACAATCTAGTGTAGCTCTGCCTCTCACCAATACCTAATAAACCAGTAAAGCTTTTTTTAAAAGATATTTTTATTTATGCATATAAGAACTAGGGTATAGGCTAGAGGTGTGTGTGTGGGGGCGGGGGAGAGAGGGGTAAGAAGATTCACCAGAGACTGAGTGGGGAGCGGAACAGGCAGAGGGACAGAAATACACTGCTGAGGGGAGCAGCCAGTGAGATAGGAGAGGTCTGTTGCACCATGTGTGTTAACTCCCTGGTCAAGGATTGAACGCAGGACACAGTGGCTGGGAGTAGCTTTATAGCACTGAGAATTTAACCCCTGCACCACCAGGGAGACCCAAAACAGTAAGGCTCTTTGGTCCTCCTTCCTAAACATATTTTAATTCTATTCATTTTTTTTCTTCTTCATTGCTACATACCTTGTTTCAGAGCATCATCAACCTTTAGCTGAATTAATGCTACAACATCCTAAATTGTCTCTACTGATTTTCCCCTCTTCTTTCAGTATCATCCTGCATTCTACACACAGTGACCATTTAAAATGCAGATCTAACCATGTTATGACCTTGCTTAAAATGTTTTCAATGGCTTTTAATTGTCTTCAAGATACTGGTCAAATTTTATGACTCTTGTAAGGTTAAAATTCTGCTGTTGCCTCTAGTTTTCTCCCACTCATACCATGTTTGAGTAGCTTATATACTTGAGTAGTTACTTTCAGTTCCAAGAATGTGCCATGTGTACCTTCATGACTTTGCATATGCTATCCCTTCTTACTTGGATCTCTTTATCCTTTCTCTTTGTGAAGCCAATTCTCTGACATTCTTTGGATTTCAGTTTAGATGTTGCTTCCTTGGAAATCTTTCCTGATTCCCGAAATTCTGAGGACACCCTGTTCTTTTGCTATCATAACATTCAGCACATTGTTTGGAACTTGTCTATTTACCCACCTAGGTCCTTCACTAGCACTCTGCAAAGGCAGGTTTGGCTAGTTTGTTCACCTCTATTTTCCAGATCCTCAGCACAGTGCTTCACACAGGGAAAACCCTGAAGTATTTGCTGAATATATGCATCGATAAAATAAATGACATCTTCGTTTATTTTCTGGGGTAGATAGAGTGACATGTTTAAAATATCTTCCAGGTACCAGAAATCCCATATTCCAGCCTTACTTTCAGTTGCATGATATAGGTGTGTCACAAAGCCTTTCTGTGGAATGGATAACACTTGTATCTGACTACTTCAAGAGTTCTTAAACATAGTGAGAGTTCACATGAGCTCACAGAAAATTTTCTATTACTAAATGTCATTTTTGTTAGGCTTATCATGTTTTTATTGATATGTACATGGGTAGATCAACCACATTAGGTCTATTATTTGAATTTATTCTTTTAAAAAATTTCTATGCTGTGTGTATCAGTTAGCTATGGCTGCTTAATAATCCTATCTAAAAGTGAATGGTTTTAAGCAACCACTACTTATTTGGTTCATGATTATGCAAGTTGACAGTTTAGGCAGGGTGCAGCTAGGTAGTGTGTCTTGGCTTGGCTCCATAGCCAGCCGTCAGCTTAGTGATGGACTGGTTGGTCTAGGATGTTTTCAGCTAGACAGTTTGCCTCCGTCCTACGTCTCTCTCCTCCTTCAAATGATGAGCATGGGTTCCATGAAAGAGAACAGAAGAGCATAGAACCTTTGGAAGTTTGGGCTTGGAAGTTGGCACACTATAACTTGGATGTATTTGATTAGACAAAGAGAGTCCAAAGTCAATCCATATTAAAATATATTCAATATCTTAATTGGAAAGCCTTGAAACACATATTATAAAAAACAGTGGATATAATAAGAGATATAATTATGGACATTTTGCAAAACATCAATCATACACTGTGGCCTGTTTTAATTATCTAAGAAATCACAAATCTGACCATGCTGATACTATATTTAAAATTATTTAGTGATTCTACATTGCTTGTAAAATAAAGTTCAAGGTCATAGCAAATACTTCTATAAACTTCCCATATTGGTTTTACCTACTTGGTCCTTTATGCTTGGGGAATAGACTATTTCTTATAATTTCAAGAGACTAATTATGCTGTTTCTGGTCTCTGTAGTTCCTGCTGCTCTCTGCCTGCAAGTTTCTCCACTTGTTCTTCCCTAAATAATCTTACCCATCCTAATAATGACAGTAATAATAGCATTATTATATGCCTGACATTGGCTGTTTTAAACACTGTGTGTGTGTGTGTGTGTGTATCATCCCTCTGAGGGAGGGAGGTACTGCTTTTATCTCCTTTTTACAGATAAGGAAACTAGGACACAGAGAGAAGCTAAGTAACTTGCCCAAGGTCACTCAGCTACAAGTCTGTTTCCAGAACTGGGTTCTGTGCCCTTAACAATCAGGGTTTTCTGTATTTTAAAAATCAGCTCGGTTTGGTCTGTTCCTCCATTTGCCATGTTCAATGGTCTGTCAGGGGCTGATGCCCATATGAGTTATTAGCGTCTCACGAGCACAGAAGATGCCTCACCTTAGTAACCATTGACTACAGCACAGCATCATGTCTCTGTTGCCCTTCCTTATTTATCAAGATGTGTCTGTTGCACCATTACAAATCTCTGCTTCTTTTTAGAAGAAAAGAATCAGAGTGAAGACTATTAGTCCTCACTGCATCTCCAAGAAAGAAGTGACGAGTGGGAAGCTCTATCTCATTTTGCAAACAGGAAATTTCGGCATGTGGAGATGAAATCACCCAGTGTTGTGCCAGGATTCTTTTTTTGGTTTTCCGATTCCTAGTTTTGTGTTCTATCTACCAAAAAGTGGTATTTGTCTATGAAGTGCAGCTGATGGTTGCTTAATTTCCCCAGAACAAAGTTAAAAAACATAACAATTAAATTAAATCACCCAAGAGGGATACCTTTTTCCATTGTAAAGTTTTGAGGGAACAAACTTTTGGAGAAACTTCCTTTTCCCTGGGGTATAGTGCTTTCTAGTGCTTTCTTCTCTTTCAGCAGAATATATTGTGTCTGATGGAGCAAAAAATTGTTTTTAAGAAACTCTGCACCAATCTGTCTGCCCCAGCTCAGACACATGCTCACACAGAAAATTAAATTCACAGAAATGAGAGAAAATCAAGAGAACCAAAGGAGCATATCTTTGTTTCCCAAAATCATTCTCTAGTGTATTTAGTGGCCTGTTGGGTGACAGGGTGATGAGGGAAAATGATTGGTAGAATGCAAATAATTTCTCATGATTTTTACTTATTTCATCAAAGTGCCATGAAAAAGTAAGCATTATGCACATTTCACCTATATGGTTTTAATCTGCAAGAAGCTTTATTAGAACGTAGACAGTTAAAACCATTCTTTTTTCCAGCTTGAGTTTCATTACTACAATTTGCTTCATTAGCAGCAATAACTTCTTGGGTGTGAAGCTTGCTTGAAATGGTAAGTACTATGGGAAAGTGGGGGGAGAGGAGAAATAAAAGGAGAAGCTTAAGGAATAGTGCCATTGAAACACATTCGTGGAGAAAGAATCAGCTGGATGATTTCTCTAGCCATTTAACACATTTTTTCCTCTTACAGTTTTTTAGCATTTGGCTTACATTCTATTATTTCTTAAATCATGATCATTAAATCTTATAATCAGCTATCAATCACATATTACTGTGATCATGACTTAGGTGGAATTTTTATTCTTATGAAGATGTATTTTGTTTTGTTTACTTCACAGTGATTTCCCAATTTGATAATCTTCCTTTGGCTTGTATCTCTCTAAACTTTATTTGCCAATACAATAATGCAATCGAGTGCTGGGTCTTAAGCTTTGTAAATTGAGGGACTGTGGCATGTCTTGTAAACTATGCCCTTAATAAATGTTAGATAAGGATAATGAAAATGATGCTGCAGATGCTGACCTTTCCTAGAAAATCTATTTTCCTTGAAATGGTTGCATTTGCCTCATTCACTAAAAAAAAAAAAAAAAAAAAAAAAGGCCTTTTGCTCTATTAAGAATCAAGCAGATTTTATTATTTTCTATTCCCAAATTAAGAGTTTGACTGAGGAGCTAGAATCCAAGCCCCTTCGGTCATTGTGCACTATCATGAAGATGCATATGAACTGGCAATTCAAACTCGCCAGCTCCTCAACACGTCTCAGGCTCTTCCACCCGATCTCTTCTCACCTCTATTCTCAGAGTGGCTGGTTTGTTATGAAACTAATTCTTTTCTAGGCCAAGTTTCCTTTGAACAGGGTGCAAAGGCATATGATCCTGTGGATTAGAAGTGGGTTGTCATCAAAACGCTATAGCTCTGTTCTTCTCCGTTCCTTTCTTGGAATGGCTGAGAACAGACTTGTGAAGAGAAAAACTTGTTGGCGTTTGGGAGCTGCCAGGTTTTCGAGAGCCCAATTATGTCTTTTTTGAACTAGCATTTCTTTAATAGAGTTTAATTTAAAAATCTTTTTTCAATTTTGACATTTCTTGTAGTTTTTAATTCAAAAGATTGAGGATATGTTTACTCATAGAGAAAATTAAAGTAGATCATGTGTGAATAAGGGGTCAAGCAGCCCGGCAGTGATATCAAAGTGACCACCAGATGACCCCTACCCTCGAAAATGAACCCTCTTACATGCCTTTAACCTGTAAACTTTTCCCATTTCTTGTGCCTTTTCTTTAGATGATTATAGCTGTACTTAAGCACAAGCCATGATTATAGCTTAGCATTTATTCCATCTACTTCTTGATGTAAGTACCATCTAGCACCCTGTAAAATTCCCTTTCCTCCATTTTGGGGTTGCTAATTCCACCTCAGTTTCAGGTCCTTGCCAGGAAGTGTAGTTCAATCACCTGATCAGGGAAGTTTGGTTTAAGTGGGGGCTCATAGCCCATATTATAGGAAAGGACAATTTTGCTGAATTAAAAAGAGAGCAAGGAACCAGTTGTTGTTCAAAGAAGCTAATATCTTTTGATCTCTCTCCACTGGAGTTGTTGGTGGGACATGGGAGGTATGTGATCTTACCCGTCAGTTTCTATAATGTGCATTTGGACCTGAGGATGTGAAGAAGCCTGGGTATGGAGCTAAATTTGTAGACAATGGGACAGAAAGACAGCATATGGAGCTAAATTTGTAGACAATGGGACAGAAAGACAGCAAGAAACTGGGCTTCTCGAGACATCCTATGAACATTGAATCAAGCCTCACCTGTACCCATTGTTCTCTGACATGCATGGTAAAACTTCTAGTTACATGATTTTCATTTTACCTTACATATAACTGTCTTTGCAGCTCTAGAGAGTACATAGGATAAACTTAGCCCCTCTACTCAAGTTGTTTCTTTTCCATAGTGAGTGACCGTAAAGATGCCCACTAATAAAAACCCTGCATAAGAAATTCTGTCTCACAGTCTTCTTGAAGAACCTAAACCATGATAAAGGTAGACAGGAGACTGATTTTCTATGAATTCACCCAAACAAAAACAAAAACAAAGCAATTTTATTACAATTCATTTTTGTAATTTTTTTCTGGAAATTCATGTTAAATTTTCCTCCAAAATTTAATAGCTATTGAGTTATCCTAGACATTGTAGGAAGGAAAGGAAATCAGGTAGATTGCTATCTTCTAGAATCTTGAACTAAATTTATTTTCATTTTTTGCACATGTATATAATTATGAAACCATGATCATGATCAAAATAATGAAAATATCCATCATCTCCAAAAGTTTCTCATGTCCATTTAAAATTCTGCCTTCCGGCCCTTTTCCCCTTTCCAGAGCAATCACTTTTCTGCTTTGTGTTAGTAGAGATTATACGGCTTGCTTTGTTTAGGAATTTATGTGAATGGAATCATAAAGTGGGTACTATTTTTGGCTTATCTTATTTTGTTCAGTGTAATTGTTATGAGATTCATGTATGTTGTCTGTGTCACTATTTTTTTTAACCAATAATTACTTTTCCATTGTGTATACATACAACAAATTGTTTATTCATTGACTTGGTGGGCACTTGGCTTGTTTCCATTTGTTGGCTATTATAAATGAAACTACTAGGAATATTTAGATATAGATATGCTATTTCATTTTTCTTGACTATATTTAGGAATGGAATCATTGGATCACATCATAGGTATATATTTGCTCTTTTTAAGAAACTGCCAAACTGTTTTGAAAAGTGATTGTGTTATTTTAAATCTTTACCACTACAGTAGCATGTGGGAATGTCAGATTCTTCCATCCTCAACAATTTTTGTCTGTCTTTTTAACTTTTACGTACTCCACAGGTATGTTGGGCTATCTCATTGTTTTAATTTGCATTTGCATTTCTCTTGACTGATGCTAAGTATCTTTTCTGGTGATTATTTGCTCTCCATGGAGCTCCTTTGGTCAAGTGTCTGTTTAAATATTTTGTTAATTATTTAATTGGGTTATTATACTTTTTACCAAGTTTTAAGTGTATGTATTATATGTATACACATACTTTATAAGAGACATACTTTGAAAAATTTTTTCTCAATCTGAGGATTGTTTCTTTACTCTCTTCTTGCTATATTGTCTTTCAAAGAACAGAAGATTTTAATTTTGATTAGGTGCAGTTTATCAATTTTTTTATTCTGTGGATCAGACTTTTGGTATGACAGCTAAGAAATCTGCATAACCAAGCCATAGATATTTTCGTCTTTATTTTCCTCTAGAAGTTTTATAGATTTAAATTTTATATTTAGGTCTATACCCATTTATTTAAAAATTTTAAAATATGATCCATTTTGAGTTAATTTTTGTATATGGTGAAAAATATGGGTTGAAATTTTTGTTTTTTTGCATATGGATATCCAAGTGTTCCAGCACCATGTGTTGAAATTGCTCATCTAATTTTAAAATATAGAGCACATAATTCCAGTGTGGTCCATAGACTATCTAAGCATAATCATTCCTGGTGTTTGTTAAAAATGCAAATTCTTAAGTCTCACACCAGCCTTTCTGAATTAAAATCTTATGGCATTATTACCCTAAGTGATTTTTGTGGATACTAAACTTTGGGGATAACTGGCATAATGCCATTATTATTCATTAACACTTTATTTCAAGTCAGTACTGTCTCCATTAGAGCCTAGGGAAAAAAACAATTTTGAAAAAGTAAATTTCTATAGTGTAGAAAGGAAAACAGCTACTATTTTTTCTTTTTAGTACAGAAAATTTTAAACATATACAAAAAATAGGTCGAATAGTACAATGAATTTTCTTGTACTCACCACTCTATTTTTTTTTTTAAATCAATATTAAACACTATTTTTTAAAGCAAGAAGAAAATACAGTAAAGTTTTTGCTATGTTGGGGGAAAATCTCAAGCTTAACAAGCATTGGGAAAATAAAAAGTAGAATAAATAGAATGAACAATTGAAAAAAATAACAAAACTCTGAGATCAATATATTTGCTAACATAAATATTAAAAACATCCACATATCCAAAAAAGAAAAAAAACAAGTGATTCAAGGACATGTAGTAATTTGGGAATTATTTTGACTAGAACAAGTGATCAATTTTTAATGTAAAGACATATAAAATGATTTACAAATGACTAAAAGTTTACTAAGTGATAAATGGATTAAAAGACAAAAGACTTAAATACACCATTAAGATTATATTGAGAGGTTGTCAAGCAGTCATTAAAACTCTTTGTAAGGATTAAATTTCTATAGTGATGGGGAAAAGCTTGTGATATAGTGAAAAGTGAAAACAAGTTGTATATTTAACAAGACTTAGGAAAAAAATGACTGAAAGCAAATGTGGTTCTGGATGTAATTTTCTAACTTATCTGGAATGAACATGTATTTATCACTGATGTAATCAGCAAAGAAAAACAGAGATTTTTAAAGAAAATGTCTCAAGTGGAACATTTCTTTTCCAGAGTTAGAGATTGGCATAAAGTGCAAATATGAGCAAAAAAAAAAAGGCACAGGGACATGCTGAAATGTATGGTGGCTTTAGGTGAAAAGGTTAAGGTAGCAGTTTCTTTGCACATCTTACCAGTTGATGAATATACCTCCATATCAGTGGTACAGATGAGAGGTGGCTGAAATGGAGATTTTAATGCCTTGTCATAGTCCGTTGACTGGATAACATGTATACCCTGTTCAAGACCAGAGAACACCCTTTTTTAACTCAAGGAGTTAAAGCCTTACTAGTCTTTTCTATTGGTAAAAAGCCACCTGAAGAATAACTACCTCTTCTTAGACTCTGAAGAGTCTCTCTCTTTCTTTTTTCTTAATTGAAACAACACGGATTTACAAAACAGTATTATGATTCAGAAGTATGGTTCACACCTCTTCTGGTATATGTCACCACCCCACCCCCAAGGCAGACATAGGTTTGTGACATCTCTTTTCTACAGTTCAGAAACAAAGTCTAAAATATTTCCCCAAATTGGAAACCCACTCATATCTTCTGGGTTTGTACTTCTGAACTGAAATTGAACCCTGGTACTTTAGTTCACATGACCGTAGAACAATGTAACCTTTTGTCTTGAAAAAGAATGGCTTTTAAAGTCTCATAAATAGGTCCCGCCTATTCTTGGAAATCAAGAAGTGCTAGTAATATCCAGTCTCTAAATGTTATGTAATTGTGGATAAATAACATTTAAGGAAGCATAAATGTACAGATTACAAATTTCAGAATATATATTGGCTCAGAAATAACAAAAATCAGTCCATCCCTCCAGTGTTGATAATCACAAGTATTACAAGGAAAAACATATATTAAAAGACATAAAAAATTATGATTCTGAATAATACAATTAATTAAAAAAATAAATTAGAAAGCCAAGTAAATCTCATGAGATCTCCAATGTACTACAAAGTTTACTGGAAGAAATTTTTATATTTGCTTTCTTTAGATGATTGTATAGTTTCATGGCATAGTATAATTTCATGCAGTCTTCTTTGTCATAAATACTAAACAACTTTTGAGTATTGAAATTATGCAGCATGTCTCATTAAATAACCTAAAATATATTTGTGTAAAAAAGTTTTCCTTAGCATTTTCAAAAAAATAATATTGACTGTGAACCTGAAAATTAGGCAACTTCTTCAAAACAGCAACATAGGGCACCTCAAGGAGGTTAAAATGGATGTAATGATCATTGTAACTTACTTTTACAATTTTTATGTAGTAAAACCAACAATTGAGATATATGGAATGATTATGAGTCTTCTTTAAAGAACAGAATCTGCATATCTGAAATAAAGACAGGATCAGACAAATACGGTTCATTGCTTTGTGTTCAAAAATATATATTACTGTTTTTCTCTCATGTGAAATAATCACAAATTGGATTCATTTACTTACATGCATTAGTGTGAAGTGTGCTACAGATAAAATAGAAAATATTATTCATTCAGCTTTAAGCTCTGGACCCCACTTTATCTACAGAAGTAGATGTCATAACCAAAATTTCTGGACCTGAGGGTCTTGACCTTATCATGCACTTTCCAATTAGCTTGTTGAACAATTTAATAAGTATCTTATGTGAAATATCAAAAATGTGTAAGACATATCTGTCTCTGTGGAGAAGGGTTCTCAGGAGAAATAGCATTATTTGAATGCTTTGATGGTGTACTTATCAAGCTAAGCTTGATATTTACAGTTAGTTGGCCATATCCAGGATCTGTAGCTCCCATTACTTAGCTAGCAAATTCTATACCTTTTCAATATTCCATACTATGGTTAATATTATGACAGAAACACCTAATTTGACATTCAAAGGAATGCTCAACCATTGGCAATAAGTGAGCCATTATTTTAGAAAAACAGCAGTTTGTTGTCCCAATAAGTTGTCTGATTTGTCTGATTCCTGAGAACTGAAAATTTTGTAGTGTAATACGTGCCTTGTTTCTCAGTGAGTTCCAAAAGCATTGCCCCTATGTTCATATTTTGAAATAATCTAAAGGAAAACATTTCCAAATCTTCACTCATGCTGTTTCTCATAGGAAAATTTCCTGGATTAGTGTGATATGTAAACACATTCAGATGGAAAACTGTACTCTTGAAATTTGTGTAGTATTATAAACCAGTGGTACATCAATAAAAATTTCCTGGACTCAAGTTAGAAAAAAAGGGGTTATCTGATGAACAAAGTACAATCTTCCACTTCTAATTAAGAACTACTTCTTGTGTCGGTATTATATTAACCACTTGAAAATAAAGATGAGCATAATGCAGTTTCCAGCCACTGTTATACTATTTTTTATTTGACTATATGCAAATATATGGTCCTGTTTTGTCCTCATTGGAACTTTAAGAGATAGATATTGTTTCTCCCATTTTACAGGTGATAAAACTGAAACAGAAATATAATTTTCCAAGTTCGCACTTTTAGTGAAACCATGAGATAGCTCAAGGAATTTGGGGCGCTAAGTTCTTTTCTCTTTCTATTATTCAATAGCGCATGTTTCCCCTAATATTTTTCAGCCAAGATAACCATGTAAGTATTTTGATGCAGAAATTCCTCTAGTCCAAAGTAAGAATTTCAATACCTTGTCTAAATTTTACTGGCCATTTCAGTTCCATAGGAGCAGGAAATTATTCAATTCATGAGAAAATTCGTGCACCTGTGGATTTCATCTTTTGTGCCAGATGAATAGATGAGGTTGGATTTGATTTACTCCATGACTAAACTCTAAAATTGGGATTTAAAATGGATATGTAATCTCACTCTGATTCCATGTCTCCTGTAATGTTGCCTAATGGTTATGCAAGTCTCAGAAATGTATTTAAAGTAATAACATGTCCTTTTATCCAATAACATCAAACTGAGGTCTTTTTTGTTCACTTTTGCTAGACCTCTGACCTTTAAAGGTGAGTCAGGCAGCTGCAGAAAACCTGATCTTATTTTCTGCCCCTGGCAAGACTTTTTCAAGTTCATCTTTTTTCCCCTTCTCTCAAAATCTGATGAAAAATGAAATGTCATGAAAACAAGCTCTTGGGCTAAAAAACTTGTGTCTGTCCTTGTGACAGATGTCAGTTTGAAAGGTTTCAGGTCACCTGTCAGAAGTGTGCTGGTGTGATCTGTGCTCATATCAACTTGACCTCACACCAACAGAGTTAGTTCTGCTTTTAAAAATATCCTTAAAAAAGAAGTAAATGATTTGAAGTCATAGCTCTTTTCCTCTTTGAACTCTGAATAATGAGACAAAGGAGAGAGAGAGAGAAACAGAGAGAGAGAGAGAGAGACCTTTAAAAGGACAGCTTGACCTTTGGGTGCCCCTGGCAGTGAACCAATCAGCATTCTTGTAATCCAAACACAGATGCCTGGAGCTAAACAAATCCTATACTTGTGAACAAGAATTCAGTTTGCTGTCAAAATACAGTGAGGATCAGCACAGTGCTGCTTTTAAGAAATATCATGAATGCAGGTTTAAATGTTTGTGATTGATAGAAAAAAGTAATATTAAGCAGCATAATATATCAATTACCTTGAGTGATTCAATTCTGTAATGAGTATTTCCAATGGAAAAGTCCTGCATCCTAACTCCATCCTGGACATAACTCCCTAATATTTTATTCCAGAAACACCACTGATCTTATTGTACAACTCAGTAGTTTGTAATGACTAATTAATGGGGTTGAACTCTGTTCTCTTTCTGGATTAGTTACACAATGTTTGAATTATTTATCACAGTGATTAAAAACAGTTCCTTTTTTTTTTTTTTAACCCCCATGAACCTTTATCATGGTCCAGACAATTTAAGGATTGAAAAATGGATGAATTTGTTCATCAGTTTGGAAATATTCAGGGTTTTGGCTTGTAACAAAGAAGAAAAAAATATTACGTTTCTAGAGCCATGTTTGCCAAACCTACCACTCTAAACAAGAGACCAGAGATGAGAAGAGAAATTTTAATAGCAAGATAGATGTTTTTTTCTTTTCCTGACTTTTAAGTATACCATACTTACTTTTTTTCAAGTGGGCCTTGATATGATACAAAAGTGTTTTGGAGGTGGAACAGCATAATTTTTACATGTGGAAAATTTGGGGTGAAAGAGAGTGTTAGACTTGGACTGTAATTAGCTTAAAATGGAAGTAGAAGTTGACTGTCAGGAATATTTGTAAAATTATTCTATGAAATTTCTTTACCTTCCATGACTAGGTTTTAGACCAATGCTTCTCAAACTTTAATGTGCACATGAATTTCATGGATCTTGTAAACATAATTCCATTGATTCATGTGGTTCAGTGGGCTTTAACATCCGCCTTTCACATAGGTTCCCAGGAGACGAGATCCTGCTGGGCCTGGACAAACACAGAGTGGGAAGGTTCTAGCTTCTTTTTAATTCTCTATAGAAATGTGTGTCAAATGTCTTAAAGTTCCCAAGTAGTTCTGAAGTTCAGACACATTATCTTAAGAATTACCCTTCTTACTTACTTTCCCCATATTGATCTTTTCCTATGTGTCTGTGACTTGATCTCTTTTAAGGAATTTCAAATTTTAATATAACAGTAGTTATATAATTGCGTATGATCCTACTGTATAGCAGAAAGATTTAACACTGCTTGATTTGCTCAACCCTGCTCTTCGATTGTTAGTTTCTTCAATGAAGCATGTTTCTAGATAATTCCATTAATGTTCACTGACATCTCTTCCTTGTTGTACAAGTCATATTCATAATCCAAAGGTTGAAGGTCTTTATGAGTCTTTACCTAGACTAAGAAGTACCCAGAGGAAAAACAGTTAAAAACAAGAGTAGTCAGAACTATCAGCAGTGTTTAGACCCAGATAACCACAAACATCCTGGAATTTAGTTAACTATGTCTGATTTCCCAGTGAGTCATGTTTATATCTCTAGATGTTAGTTTACTTTCCCTCATTTTTTTCTTGATCACTCATGCAGTGGAAAGCAGAAACAAAATCTTCCATGGCAATTAAAGTGCCAATACTTGTGCTAGCTATGTGTTCTGCTACTGATATGGGAGAGATCTGGTCATTATTCAAACAAAGCTGTACCAATTCTCTCATGTTTATTGTGTATTTATAATATGGACATTCTTGTGACATATCATGCAGCTGCTTTAGCAGGAAACTAATATCAAATGAGAGAGTGCCAGATTTAGCTTTACCAAGATAAAATGCACCATACTTAATACTCAATTTTCAATCTGTGAATGTTAGATATACATGTGATTGCTGAAATTTTCATGCCACTATAGTCATAATTGTGTATTTCACTACAAGTTATTTTTATCCCTGTAAAGTGTCTTACTTTCTTTTTTTGTCAAGTGCCAAGATCATTTAAAGTGATAAATATTTGCTAGTTTTCTCCAAGGCCCAAGGTATTTTCTGCACTGAGGATGCAGTTTATTGCTACCTTCTATTAGAAGAACCCATAAAGTGGGTTGTCTATCACTAATAAGACTTAAAAGACTGCTCTATCCCTACCTTAATGAAAGTCTTTATTTTATGTTGCCAACTTCATCTGGTGAGTCAGCTGGACATCCACCAGCACATGATTGCAGATTAAGCCAGAAATATGGATCACATTACTACTGTCACATAGACTCTTAATAACATTATTCTGACTAGTCCGTCCCCTATAGGAAAACTGCTGCAACCTTTTTTGATGACTGTTGGTGGAGAGAAAAAATAGGGGACATAGCAATTTAGAAATGGTCTTTTTTTTTCTGACTGAAATTAATAATTCTAAACAGTACTAAAATTAATTACTTTGTGGTTATAAGTAGGCAGTGGATTTATGGTAAATGACAGAGTGTTTGCAAATTTTCCTGACTACTCGATTAGAAAATGCACAAGTGGAGGCGTCAGCCGAGCATGCATTATTTAAGTGGTTGGTGTCTGGCGACAATCTGGAAACTGCATTTGTTGTGGTTGCCGTAGGAAAATTTGCACTTTCTGAGAGAAATTCTTTCACCTTTGTGTGCCCACAGCATGCATCTCTCCTTGTGGCAGCTGTAGGAAACACAGGAACTCTGTGACCTGGAAAATGTGGGACAACTGCCACAAGGTGACCCTGGAAGGCTGGGGTAGGCCCAATTAATTTAAAATTTTGCTTGGCCTTGTCTCTTCCAATTTTCTAAATCCTCTGGAAAAATGATTAATGCGTACACTGCCAATGCGAAAATATTTTTGACCCTATTAAAGTCGACCAAGGGTAAACCAAGTGTAGGCTGGCATTGTATCAAACTAGCTTTATTAAATTTGATTGGAGGTTTGTATGAGGAAGGTAGAGACAAGGACATTATTTTGCACAGCAGCTCTCTTTTAAATGAAAATATCAAGAGGAATACAAAGTAGCAATATGCCCCAGACAGGGAATCATTTTAAATATAGGAAAATACCATGGAGAACTTTGTTTAAAGGGTAAACTGCATTCAAGATTTCCTGCTGTCTTATTGCTATGCTGGTCAGTTACCAATGAGGGTGTTTTAATTTATGGAAGTTTTCTGGAAGCTTATATTGCTTCATTTGTACATGAGCTAGTTCAACCTTCTTCATTTATCTGTCATTGAATTCCACAACTTAAAATTATCTGTCTTCATTTTGAACCTTTGTAGAATAAGGCTTAATCTCATGATGTTTCCCCAATGTGTTCATGCTATATAATCATCTAATTAATTGAATGATGATATTTTTCTTCTTGTTATGCTGTTTTGAATAAAAATAGCACAATTCAGTCACAGTTTCAAGAATAGAATTACTCATAGACATTTCCTCCTTCAAGAAAGACAAAATACATTTAATTGTCATAAAGGACAGTGTTTGCACAATTTAACTTAGGAGCCAACACCCAGATTTCACAAGTAATATTTTCTGTAATTTTGTGAAACCTTGGAGTAGTTAGTCACATGAATGTTATCTTTATGATAACATAAGTGGATTTTACCTACTTGTATGTGGAGATAAAACAATTTCCTTTATAGCAGGGATGGACCTTAATGACCTCAGTGTACCCAGCATAAAGTAAATACATATTGAAAGAGTAAATGGAAGGAATTGCCTGAGATCATCAATGAAGGCGAAAACTAATGCTATAGTTTAAATGGAAGCTTAGGTGCTGGCAATAGTCCAGTGAAGTTTCAAAAATATGCTAGTCAATTTTAGTCATTTTTATCTAAAAGTGTGACCCTGGAGAACAGGTAATAATAGACTAAAAAGGATCCAGGATGCAATATTAGCTGTATCTCACTTTTATACCAAAAGACCTGAGTGAATGTCTGTTAGGTTGTATTACTCAATCTTCAGTCATGTTCCCTGTCTCTACCCACTATGTCTTTCTATAAGAAGGAGGTACATCTGTGCCTTATTTAATGCAGGAATGGCCTTTTGATGCGGTCCGGCAAAAAAATAGCAAAAGTGAGATATGCCACTTTGAGGTAGAAGTTCTAAGGACCTGGGTATAGTTTGCCTGTTTTCTTTCTCCTCTGCATGAAAATCAGGCAAGTTCGCAGTAAAGGGCAAAGTGGGTCAAGTTAAGCTACAATATACACAACAGTAAGTGAGAAACACACTTTGTTACTGCTAGCTATTGAGATTTTGCAATTATCTGTTATCCCTTACTCTTACTAATACAGATATATACTGTATCCTTTTGGCATGAGCTAAAGAATGTGATATTAATTATGACTCTGAATTCTGGAATGAAATTAGCTCTCATCTTCCTGCAGTCATATCTAGGACCTACTTGTTTCCAAACCCATCTCCTTATGGAGTGAAACTTGCTGTACAAGGGCCAAGTCTCTGTGCTCTGGATCCCATCTCCTTCCAGATACTTACAGCCTTTTCTCTTTGCTACCCTGTCACTAATGGATCATTCATAGTTTCTATGGTTAAAGCAATTCTTTCTTGGCTTCACATTCCTTTCAGTTAGCCCCTTCTTCTCCCCCCACCACTATTCAATTGTGCTTGCATTTTCTCATCTCCCATTCATTGAATCAGCCCTTTACTAAAATCTAGATTTTTATCCCACCAACAAATTGCTCTTCTCAAGGTCTTTGAAACCACCTTATTGTTAAGTACAAGGAACTATTTTATGTACATATTTTACTCTACTTCCTAACAGCATTTCATTACTTTGACCACTCACACCCTCAAGAAGGACTCATCACTTGGTTTCTAGTACACTTTTCCTACTGCATTCTTACCTCTTTTGTGATTGATTTTTCCTTCTAATTCACTAACCTCTAAAAGGTGTAAAAAGTGGAACTCATGGATCAGTACCGAATCCTTCTTCTTTCTGTTTGCACATTAACTTCCAGTATTGAGTTTGGTCCCAGGACAAGTTCTGTTGTCTCTAGAGTAGTCATCTGAATTCTCTCCTCTCCCCCACAAATGCTCATAAAAGTTCTACTTGGATACACTTTTTAATTTCCTACTTCAAAACATCCTTCATGGAGTTCCAGGAAGAATTCATAATTTTCTTATTTTAATTCCTTCATTTTATTCTTAAAAGTAACTACTGATCACTTACTGTAATAAATGTTTGGTATATAGAAGTGAATCAGACGTTTTATTCTCAAATAATTTCTTATTATTATGGGGAGGAAAACATGCACATGATGTCAGTAAAATGGCACCATTTCTAATAATATGAGCTTTTTTACACCTGGTGGAAATAAAAAGAAAAGAGAATCTATGTTTTGTGGAGGCAGTAAGAGAGACCTCAAGGATGACTTAAATTTAGACTATAACTCAAACAGGAATTTAGTAAGAGCAAACATTATTTTTTTTTTAAAGATTTATTTGTACATACAAGAGCTGGGGTACAAGCCAGAGGCGGGTTGGGGGGGTAAGAGGATTCACCAGAGACAGAATGGGGAGCAGAACAGGCAGATCTACTGAAACATACTGCTGAGGGGAGCAGCAGGTAGAGGCAGGAGAGGTCTGCTGTGCCATGTGGGTCCCTCCCTGGGCAGAAGCAGGAATCAGTGCTGCAGTGCCATGGATGCTTCACAGTGCAGTGCTCAACCTGCTGTGCCACCAGGGAGGCCCCAAACATTATTCTTAAAGGCAAAAAATGTGACAAGACTTGTGTTTCGCTTCTTATGGACTTCTACATTCTTTTGATATTTGGGATGAGATTTGAGCCCTTTCCGACATTTCTGTTTAATCTTCCCTAACCCTGTATGTACGGTTCTATTTTATTATTATTTTTTTTAAAGATTTGTTTATTTATGCATCCAAGAACTGGGGTACAGGCTAGCGGTGTGAGGGGTAAGAGGATTTAAAACACACAAAGGAAGCAGAACAGGCAAATCTACTGAAATACACTGCTGAGGGGGCGAGCGGGCGAAGCAGGAGAGGTCTGCTGTGTCAAGTGGGTCCCCTCTCTGGCCAGGGATCAAACTTGTGATACAGTGGCTATGGATAGTTCGGTGCTTAATCCTTTGCACCACCCATGGAGGCCCCATGGTTTTATTTTATTAAGCAGAGCAACATAAACAATATTAAAAGTTTTGGGACAGGAAGCATTGTATTTGTCATATTTCTAGTTCTTATATTCTTTTATGTATCTGTTTACATTCTAAACTTCATTGGTTTTGAGTAGTAGTTTTCCAAAAGGATAGATACTGAAAGCTTGAATGTTTTGACAACTGCTACTATTTATAATAATCTAGTCTAAACTTTTAACTTCAATACTAGATGAAAACAATACTTCTGAATATTGATGGATACATTAATATTCTGTTTAACAGTTAAACTTCTGTTTCAATATGGTTAAAGTCAGTTATATAAAATGTTTGAGAGATCCAATTAGTACTGGACAAGTTATTGTAAAACATAGTTTACATGACAGAACCCGATGGGAATGCATGCATTTGAGTTATAGTTCTGTTTGAATAAAGGCAAGTAGGGCAAATTTACTGCATTGCAAACCTAACTTTATTGGAATTTCTTATTATTTTCAGGATGAGTAACATTTTGTAAAAAGTTAGAAATGGAAAAATCAGTATGTACACATGGGATTCTTGAATATTGCTCATCTACTAGACTAATACAACAAAGAACCTCTTAGAAGACTAACTTAAGGAAGGTGATTTTGCTTCCAAATATTGTAATATAAATAATATTTAAAATATTTAAATGTTGTGATAAAAAGTTCAGTTGAGTGGTATAAAACTATTTTGATTTTATTTTACTTTTAAAAATGTCCTTTATTTTCTCTTCCTAATCTATCATAGGAGTGATAAATTGATTATGGACATGCAATTCTAGATGAGGTCTTTAGCTTCATGGGTGAATATATTGGTGGTGAATCAAATCATTTCAGGAACAAACCTCACTATGGAATGCTAGCAGGCACTATTGTCTTACTTGAATTATTTTATAGTTGCAAGTGAATGGACTCTG
Source organism: Galemys pyrenaicus (assembly GCA_019455555.1). Classification (NCBI taxonomy): domain Eukaryota; kingdom Metazoa; phylum Chordata; class Mammalia; order Eulipotyphla; family Talpidae; genus Galemys; species Galemys pyrenaicus. The sequence goes on from JAGFMF010012298.1 coordinate 5,315,881, forward strand.
ATAACTTCTCCAGTAAATTAGTCATCTAGTGAACTGCCTACAGCATTTTTGTGAAAGCAGTACCAAGAACAAAGAGACATTAATGGTATGAATCAGATTCTGCCATGTTACTTCAAAACTAAGTTGAGAAAATGGGATGGTAGGAGAAAAAGTGTGCAAGCCTAATTTCTGAAGATAGAGATAGTTTGTAAAGAGACTAAAAAATATAATTATTTCTTATCTGTCAAGCCCTTGCCCATTCAATGCTCTTTTTAATTTTCCATTAGCATTTGATAGATTAGAGCTGGGTGGGTGGCCACTGACATTTAAGTTGATGCTACAAAAGCAGACTCATTTTTTAAAAAAAATTGATTTATTTAATTATATTTTACATCATTTGTATTCCCCAGGGAGTTCCCACCACCATTTCACCCATGCACCATCACCTCAGCCCCTTGTGCTCCTTCTACCCTCATCCCCATCTTTGCCCTCCCCACCCCAGTTTATCTTTGACTTTTTGGTTTTGTTGAGTTTGTTGTTGTTGTTGTTGTTGGTGGCTTGTTGTTTTTGGTTGTAGTTACCCATTTCTTTGAGCTTCTTCTTCTTCTTCTTCTTTTTTTTTTTTTTTTTGTAGTTGTTGCTCTTTCACATTCCTCCCAAAAGTGAAGCCATCTGATATTTTTCTCTTGCTTTCTGACTTGTTTCACTGAGAATAACTCCCTCTAGCTCCATCCATGCTTCTATGAATGGACCTAGTTTATCATTTTTGATTGCTGAATAGTATTCTGTTGTGTATATGTACCACATCTTCTTGATCCAGTCATCTTCTTTTGGGCATTTGGGTTGTTTCCAGGTCTTGCCAATTACAAATAGTGCTGCAATACACATAGGGGTACAGGTGCTCTTTTGGATCGGTGTTTTTGTGTCCTTTGGGTAGATGCCTAGGAGTGGGATTGCTGGATCATAAGGTATTTCCATCTCTAGTAGACTGAGGAACCTCCATACAGCCTTCCATAGTGGTTGGATTAACTTGCATTCCCACCAGCAGGGTGCTAGGGTACCTTTTTCCCCACATTCTCACCAGCATTTGTTGTTGTTGGTTTTTTTTTTTTTTTTATATGTGCCATTCTTATTGGTATAAGGTGGTACCTCATTGTGGTTTTTATTTGCATTTCCCTGATTATGAGGGATGTTGAGCATTTTCTAATGTGCCTGTTCCCATGTGTAAGTCCTCTTTGGAGAAGTGTCTTTTAAGTTCTTCTGCCCAATTTTTTGATTTTTTTTTTAACTTTGTTTTTCTTGAGTCTTATGAGTTCTTTGTATATCTTTGTGATCAGACCCTTGTCTGTTGTGTGGAGCGCAAAGATTTTTTTCCAGTTCAGTGGGGCTTCTCTTTGTTTTATTTAATGTTTCCTTTGCTGTACAGAAGCTTTTTATGTTGACATAGTCTCATCTGTTTATCTTCTCTCTCATTTTTATTGCTTTGGGGGAATGCATCTTCAAAGGTCTTCAAAGGCGTCATTGAGATGTATGTCTTGTAGCATTTTACCTATGTTTTCTTCTATAAATTTTATAGTTTCGGGTCTTACATTTAGGTATTTTATACATTTTGAGTTGATTTTTGTACATGGTGTGAGGTAGTGGTCCAGTTTCATTTTTTTGCATGCGGTGGACCAGTTTTAAAGCAGACTCATTTTGTGTGTGGAACTTGAGCTTCTAGATATATGTACTAGTACTCTTAAAGTACTATTCTTCCCCACATCTCCACCCACATGTATCAGAAAATGTGATGTTCCTAAACACCAAGGAATAAGGGAGTCTACACTGGAAATCATGTAGGAGAGACTAAACAATTTGTAAGATGACTTAAATAAAAAGCTAAGTAATTATGATCTTTTTTTCCCAAAAGTGCTGAAGTCTCTTCTTAGCATTAGGAAAAATGTTTAGGGATATTCATTAAGGATTCCAGGCCACTGGAGTACTTCTAAGATCATTAATTTCTACCACAAAGTCTCACATGTATTACCCTAGTCAAATGGGTACTAGGGAAATATTGTTCATTATTTCTGAAAATGGAAAATGTACTTCCAACAATGGCAGCTACACAGCAATCATAGCTATTGCGTGTATTAAGAAATTAGGTTGTAGCTTTTTCAAGGTCTAGGGTTCCACTCTGTATTTCACTTTATATTTTAAGACTTTTCCATAGCTCCTAGTACACTAATAGAACTTAACTTGCTGGAGGATGAGAAGTACCAAAGTTCAGGAAAAAGTTTGACTCAAGACAAAATATAGAGTAAAAAGAAAATAATGATTCTCTCTTTGTCCATTGTGTTAAGATAGAATTAAATTAATAAACTTTCTAATTACAGCATTCATGTGCTATTTCCTAAAAATATGTTTTCAAGGTTTAATTTCTGTGTTATTTAAGATATAGATATAGCCTTTGTTATTATTTAATATTAACACAACACAACTAACATTTAATATATAAAATACGTTGTTCTGGGGGAAGCATTCTTTCATCTTCAACTTTCTGGAAGAATTGGAGAAGGATAGCTATTAGTTCTTTGATTGTTTGGCAGAAGTCACTAGGTAAACCATCTGGTCCTGGGTTTTTGTTTTTGTTTGTTTGTTTGCTTTTTGAGACTTTTGATTGCTGTTTCAGTTTCCTTGCTTTAATTGGCCTATTCAGATTTTCTATCACCTCCTGATTCAATCTTTGGAGGTTTTATGATTTGTTAAGAATTTGTCTTTTTCTTTTAGACTTTTCAATATTTTAGCATAAAGATGTTCAAAGCAGTCTCATGATTCTCTGTACTTCTATGTTATCTGTTATAATTTCACTTTTATTTCTTATTCTGTTTATTAGAGTTTTTTTTTTCTTATTGAACCTAGTTAAGGATTTGTTTATTTTTATTTTTATCTTTTCAGAGAACCAGGTATTGGTTTCTCTGATCTTTTGGATGCTCTAAATTTCGATTTCATTTACTTACATTCTAGTTTTTATTATTTTTTTCCTTCTAGTGACTTTTGTTCTCACTAGTTTGATTTTTTTTTTAATGGTTCATTGAGGTCTAAGCTTAGATTTGAGTTTTTCTTATTTCTTGGTGTGGGCTTAACATCCCTCTTAGTATTGTCTTTACTGATCCCTTAGGTTCTATGTATTCATTTTCCTTTGTCTTCAGGTACTTTTAAATTTCTTCTTTCATTGCCTGATTAGCCTAATGGTTTCTCAATATCATTTTGTTTAGTCTCTAGATAGTTGAGGTTTTTCTATTTTCTTTCTGTGGTTGATTTCTAGCTTTATATCTTTGCCATTGGGAAAGATGCTTGATATAGTTTCATTCTTCTTGAATTTATTGTGATCCAATGTTTTGTCTATCCTTGAGATTGTTCCCTATTCATTTGAGAATAATATGTACTCAGTATTTTGGAGGTGGAATAACCTCTAAAATAACTAAATAAATAAATAATAAGGGAGTTGTAAATGTTTAGGAGTAAGGAGGTGTTGATTTCTCAGTAAAGTTTCCTTTCTAGTCATAACATGACATCAAATAACCACAAATCAAAGTCATGGAACTTATAGATATGCAATGTATCAGGGACTTATTCTATGGCTTACACTGAAATCTGCTCTTTTTGATGGCTCACCTTAAATGGATTTGATATGCTAGCAATTGACTGATATTTTGTAGAGGAAAGAATAAAAGCCTTGGGCTGGTTAAAATTGTTTCAGTAGATTTATATGTAACCTGCTCCTCATTCTTTAATTATGTTTCTCAAAAGGTCCAGAGAACATCCTCTTTAATGAAACATTGAAAAATGCACTGATGAGGGAACACCAAATTCTTTTCAAAACCAGTAGTGACTGTCTTCTGTAAGTGGGAGTTATGAGGATGATACTTTCCCGAATATGCCATTATTTGCCTCTTGATTAATATTTTAGCTAGGTTAAAAATTACACTTAAAGAAATGTCTTCCTGTTCTTTGACAGCATTTTCCCATTGTTTTCTAGAATAACCATTATTGAGATATCTGCTACAAATACAATGAGTCACATTCATTGCATGTTCCCTGTTTGCTCTGGAGACTTTCATAATTTTCTGAATTATTTACTTTCCTTAATTTAGTTTGTTTCTCTCTGTGTAAATATAATATGATGGATGCTAGAATTTATGCTTCTATTTCTCTATGTATCTTGGATTATTTTTGTAAGTGCTAATACTTTGTCATTTTTTATCATGTTTTGAAGAATCACATTGCTATTTCAGTTGGTAAAATCATTAACTATGTTTTCATTCTATTTAGCTTTCAAGATTACTATTTAAATTTTTTTTGACAATCATGCTTAAAATTTCAAAGAATACTAATTGTTTTTATTTTGTGTATGCAATATTTTTTGGAAAAATCTCTAAATAAATAATCGAGGACTGAAATTACTGGAACAATGCAACCAATAATTTCATCTATGTTTTTATTTATATATGACAAATGGTATGTATGTATATACTAAAAATCTTTATAAATATAAATGCAGCTATATAAAAGCTTTCTTTATATTCTATAAAAACAATATTTTCTTTGCAAAAGTCTAAGAAAGAGTATAAATAGTGATCATATACCAACCATACACCTGCAAAATCTTAATTAAAACTAGAAACTGTGGGAACTGTGTAAGCTATATTATTTAATGGCATTGTGGTAAAATGAAAACTTAATTGCACACATCTAATAAAAAAATTCATACTATTTAAAAGCAAAATAAAGAATTTTCTAAAAATTTATTGTATCTAAGTAGCAGTGCAGACTTTAGATAATTTATGAAGAGACAGGAGAATTCTGTAAATTAAAAGTTTTGTGGTGCTTCCATAGTCATAGCTCGAAAGCAAGCTTACTGTTTGGAGTTCCTTATTAAAAAACAAATATTAAAATAAATTGATTTGATATTTTACCCCTCAAATTAAGAAAAACAATAAAGTAAATATAAGAAAATCAGTAGGAAGAATATAATTTAATCAGCAGTGTGTTTTTAATAAACAAGAAAAAAGGCAGAATAAAAACTAATGAAGAACTCCTATCATATTCAAACAAGAAAATAAAGGGAAAACTAAATGTAGTAGTTCATAATTTAAAAGGGAGATGGGAGTGTTTAACTATTTTAAGAGAATTTTACATACCTCTATGCTAATAAATACACAAATAATGAAATAACAAGTTTCTGATAAGGCATATATTAACAAAACTGGTCTGAAAAGAGGTAGACATTTTAAGTAGGCCTAGAACTATTTAAAAATTATGAAGTAAATTCAGATTTTATGTTTTGTATGTTAAAATTTGCAATGACTAAAAATTCCAATTGTGTATAAGCCTATTGAAGTCATCAGGTGAGTTTTAAGTACTGAAAAGATGTCAAGGTCATAGTAGTAGATACAAATTCTCAAAAATTCTTAATTTTGCTTAAAAGCACTTAGATTTTGACATTGATTACCATTGCAGCCTAAGCTAAAACTATCTTAACCAATATGGAGCTACCTTAAAGCTGATTATTTTTGTCTTTATAGTCAATAGTTTATGATTCATGAAAAATAAACCGTTAGTGATGTTTACACTCTAGATTCAAAGCACATGTGAATCTCTGGTCCATCAATAGGTCACATAAGTTATAAATATTTAAAATCTATGACAGGACTCAAAAGATTTATTTGACTGCCAAGGAAGGATGAATTAGAAGTGAGTGAGTGGGAAAGGGAAACTGGAGGAAGTAAGGAAACGGTTTCAGTAAGCCATCAAATTTAAGGGGTGATTTGTTATGTAATACCAGATAGCTACAATAGCTACCTTTTCCCTTAAATTCCCCCTCCAAGGCATAGCTGCTTCCTGCATGTCATCATCTCACTGCAGTTGCTGGAAGGGAGAGACTACGTTCTCAGATGGAGGCATTTTAGGGACATTCTGTCAGGAAAATTATTTTATAGAATATTGTGGAAATTGAAGCAGGGAGTAGAGCTCACTCACTGAAAATGACAAAAAGAATGGAAAAACAATACTAATTTGAATAAATTCTGAGGTCAAGGGCATATTTATTTAAAATGACTTCTGAAGTTCCTGTTGATGTGAAAGCATATGGGAAAGAATCCATAGAGGAAGGTTAGCAATCCAGTGAGAAAATAAGTATTGTAACTGGGTTCCCCAGGGTGTGGGAAAGAATAGAATCCAGTTTGATGCTAGAGGAGAAAGAAAGACTATGATTCTATTGTATTTGGAAGGAAGATGAGGGAAAAAGGGATGGAACTAGTTTTACAGTGTGGAATGAGAGCTCTGTATTAGGAAGTGTACACCATCAGGTGCGATCAACTTACTGAAAATGGAGGCTTAACTGAGCTTCTTTGGGATCTCTTGTCTCCCATCTGCCAGGGAGAATTAGGTTGGATTTGCACATGGGGTGCAACCTGAAAGTTCATATCTGGCTTTATATAAAGCTACATTCTAATGAAAAAAAAAAAAAAAGATAAGATAGTCTCCATTAGCCCTTTTTTTTTTTTTTTTATAATAGATCTCTTCTGGAACATCTTCAGATCTTTAGTAAGGAAAGCTTTGGGTACTGAATTCAAATTTGGCTTAATACTAATGAATTATGTTTCAAGTGGAGCTGATATTTTCTGCCATCCTTTAGAATTTATGTACTTATAAATTTCATAAAGTTTTTATTTTGAAAATAGGAATGTTAATAGAGCTGCTATTAATTTATGTTATGTATTTACCTTTAGAAAAATACTTTTTGGTTTATTCATGCTGGAAATCAAAACTGGAATCTTTTAATGCTAGAAACCACTGATTCTACCATCTTTGCCCTTCTTTTACTACCCCTTCTTCCTTTTCTAGATTATATTCTGCAGACTGTTGTTATTATTACTCCCTTATATATATATCAGCTCCATTTTAATTCTCTCCTTTCATCATTATGACTTTGAAAATTTCCAATTATATTGTGTTTTCACTCTTTCACCATTCCTGTAGTATTAGACTTGAAATAACTAAAGATAATAATACATATATTAGATATAAACTGGGGTTTTAATAATTCAGAGTAAACAATGTGTCTGATTCCGTTTTCTGTTAAATTTATGTACCAAATTTATAAAGTCCATTTTGTTTTTCTAAATCATCTAGAATTCGCTCTTCAGTCAATTGAAGTTTTCAAGGGTCAAAAATATTTTGAAGGGAATTTAATGAATGACTATGTCTTTTACCTTTTAATATTATTCATTCATTGGTAGGAGTGATGAGAAATGATTAGATCATGGTTATAGTTCACAAGTTGAGCCAATAGCATTTTCTGATAGATCATATATGAGATACAAAAAGAGAAGACAAATAAAAATAATTACAGGATTTTGTCTTGCAAAATCATTTTCAGATATGGGAAGGAGTGTGGTATGAACAGACTTTTTACAGGTGAAGATTAAAGAGAATCAAGAATTTTGGTTTTTTTTTTTTTCCTCCTTAGCCACAGAGAAGAGATTGTTGGTTACTAGAAGGGAAGGGGATTGGACAAAACTGGTAACAAGGGCCAATTGTATGGTGATAGATGGAAATTTAACTTTTAGCAATGTTAATGATGTAGTGATGCCAAGTTATAAATTATAAAGCTATACACCTGAAACTTATATAATGCTATAAGCAGTTATCTCAATGAAATTTAGTAATACAAAGAATTATGTTTTTGTTGTATTTAACTTAAGATGTCTTTGACATACTATTAGATAAGTCATCAAAAACAAGATATATGAGTTTGGAATGCAGGGAAGAGGTCACTACTGGAGATATTGACCCAGCAATTCTATCCCTCCATGTCTATTCAAAGAATGCAAAAACACTAATTGGAAGGGATAATATGTACCCCTATGTTTATTGTAACTCTATCTGTAATAGCTAAGTTATGGAAACAGACTAAGTGCCCAAGAACAGAGGAGTATATCAGAAAAAATTGGTTTCTCTCTCTCTCTCTCTCTCTCTCTCTCTCTCTCTCTCTCTATATATATATATATATATATAAAATGTTGAACTCCTGTCATTTGTGACAACATGGGTGGAACTAGAAAGGATAATACTAAGAGAAATAAGTCAGAAGGAAAAAGACAAATATAGTATAGTTTCACTTTGAGATATAGATAAACATAAAGGTTCAGTCAAAAGCAAACCAATAGTGGCCTCCCTGGTGGTGCAGTGGGTTAAGCAACACACTATGAAGCAAACCGTAGCCACTGTAGCATGAGTTCGATCTCTGCTGCTGGCCAGGGAGAGGACCCACATGGCGTGGCAGACCTCTCCTGTCTTGCCTGCTGCTCCTCTCAGCAGTGTGTTTCAGTCAGTCTGCCTGTTCTGCTCCCCATTCTGTCTCTGGTGAATCCTCTCACCGCCCTGGACTCTGGCCTGTACCCCAGCTCTTGCATGTATAAATAAATAAATCTTAAAAAAAAAAAAGCAAACCAATAATAAACTTAATTTCTGACTGCAAATCTGAGGCAACCAGAGGAGAAAAGTGGTGGATGGGAGAAGGGAAAGTAGGGGCGCAATGGAACATGGTGGTAAATGGTTGGGGCACTGGGCAAGGTATGAAATTATGCATTTGTAGTGGTTTGTACCACTTATTTTGGTCACATTGGTTTGCAAATCCTGATTCTGGTTGGGCAATACATTAAAATGGTATTTCTTCTGTGTAAGTGTTCTTGCTCCTTGAAGGCATGAACATTATTCCATTATGTGTCAAAATTCTACATAGTTTTCTAAGAGCTTGAACTATTTGTTAGTAGAACATTTTTCAAATAACCTATGATTAAATTTAAATATTTTTCCCTAAAATTTATCACTTAACATTTTTAACCTTCAAGGTTAAAGTGTCTTAGAATCAACTACAAAAAAGTTCATCAACCTATTTAAAAACTAACTTTAATAAGATAAACCGTGTTGCTCAGAAGAATTCAGATAACTTAAAATATATGTTCCATATTACCTATGAAAATTTAGTATTTATTTTTTGACATCTTGCTCCATGTCAGTGCATTTCTCTTGTGTCATGCTGTGTATGCCAGTTTATGGTGAGAAGCAGCATAACAGGATATGACATGATGTAAGTGGTAGACTGACATGTATAATTTAAAGACTACACTCCTGTTGGAAGCAGACACCTGAAATTAATTCAGATCCTGGGAATTTAAAATGAAACTGATGAACAAAACTAGAAATATCCATGAACTGATGGATAAGTGATGTGGTTCAGTAATCCAAAGCTAGACGATGGTATGTTAGCACATCATCATCACTAAAGATCTCAGAGCTTAGTATCACCCATCTATAAAGTAGTCATTGCTATTTTCTAAATTTGATTAGATTCTTTGAAAGACAGTCTAAGCAGCAAACATTTAAGGGAAGCATTATCATTTTTTAAATTTTAATAACTTGGTCACTTAAATTATTTAAATCCCAAAGCAAGTAATTTAATCCAAAATGCTCTTTGCCATGTTTCTCTGGATAAATTATGTCATGTATTTTGCTTTAAACAATAAAGATGAATGCATTTTCTCTTTTAAAAAATAACATTTTCAAATAAAATTTACATGTTTTTCACTGGAAATTTGGTAAAAACAGAAGTATATCAAATTATTGATGAATATCACACTCAATAGTAGTGATAGCCACTACTATTATTTTAGAACATTTACTCTCAGTCATTTCTTAGATTCATATCTACTTTTCTTCATTTATTTCTATCCACATCATCTATTTGTATTAGCATATTAACAACCATTTTATTACATCTCATAATAATGTGGATCTAGGTCTTGTACGGGGCTCAGTGGGCATTTCATTTTCTGACAAACCATTGTCTGAGATTACTTGGTGCAAAACTGGCAGACAGGCTGATCTGGAGGGTCTGAAATGACTTCCCTTACATGTCTGATATGTGGACAGGGATGGTTACAGACTTTTCCAACTGAAGTTATTGACCAGGTGAATTAGTTACATTTTTCAGTAAATTTTGTAAACTTTCTATGTAAACTTTCTCACAGCATGTGTCTAACTCCCAATATTCCAGATGCATGTATGCAGGTGTGTGTCTGTGTGTGCACATGTATATATGTGTGTGTATGCACAGATACACACACTTATTTAATGTGGTAGGAATTAAACTGTGTACCCAGTTTTAAGTTTTGCATTTAAAGTTTAAGATTATGGGCAGCTCTCATCCCCGGGCTGCCCATCTGTGACTATGAAGGTGATTCTTTTCACAAGCCTGTCCCTTTCAGGGCATCTCTTTCTGTGTGCTTGTGTCTGTGCAAGCATCTTTCCCTTTCTTTTTTCCTTTCTTATATAATAAACCTGCCCTTTTGACTATAAAATTAATTAATTAATAAAAGTTTAAGATTGTGTTACAAGTATTTTCTTACTCCACAAAAAGTTCTTGATTATTAAAATATATTTTAACTTTGATAGTTGCATAATGTTATATATTATACAGTGTGACTTGTTTAGTTTTTACCCTAATGTCACGCAAGCAATAACATTTCATTATATTAACAATGGGCAATAAAAATTGCTGCAATACATTTTTGCCTAAATTTTATAGTCGTTCATTATATGGTGTCTAACAAGCAAAATTAGCTAAGCGTATGAAAAATTTTAAGAACAGTGATACAGATTCCATATTTCTTTCCAGAAATATAATACTTTTTCAGACTATCACTATTATTGTTGAGTACTTAAACACCATCTCTTCATCAGCATTTCCTTTTTCCATATTTGATTAAGTTATAAAGATCTTTATTGCTATTATTTGTATTCATGTGGACAGTGGTAAGATAGAAAGATTTTCACATTTATTATTTACATAATTTATGTTTTCTCAAATATTTACCCATTCATATTACAAGATTTGAAACGAACTTTTTGAAAGTTCATTTGAACTCTAACTATTGTTAAGATACAAGTAGTGATAAAATATATCTAAGTACTTTTAGCAGAGCAATTTGAACTGATGAGATTCATATGACTTAGAATTTCTCTCTATATTACAAATTTGAATTAAATTTAAAATAAATTTGAAATAATTTTCTCATTTCTATTACTAAGGCAGTGTTCCCTTTATGTGGAGCATGTAGAAAGATAATAAAAATTAAAATGATTATTCAATCAAAAATCCCCTTTTCAAAAAAAGATACACAGTGTACTCTGGAATCAGCATAAAATTAGATTTCTTTGGATTTTAAAGTAACAATTTTAAAAAAATGTTTTTAAAATCTGGAGGTTTTATTAACTGTGAAAATCTTTCCTGATTTATTACTTTTATATAATAGTACCAGTTTGAGCATTATTTTATATTATTAAATATATAGTTAGTCAAGAAAGAAAAATGACAACATATTTGACCTAAAATGTTTATTGCCTAATTTAAAAAGCTGTTTAAATTATTTAAAGAATATGATTTCACTCCTTCCTTTGTGTTCATTTCAGGACACCGTAGTACAGGTTATAAAGCAGAGGATATAAAATGACTGATATATAGACAGATGTAATTACATAATAGATATGTATTCTGAATGTGAAGGACTGCAAAACTTGTTGTGGAAATTTACTGCCTATTTTCAATAATACTATCACAAATTGCCTAAAAAACAGAACTAGAAAAATGCAGGAAATCTCAACAAAGAATTTTTTTTTTTTTTTGCTGTAAAATGAAAGCATTTCATCATGATGTCCTGCCAAGATTTGTCCTCAATAAATTCAAAGTCCTTCTCTCTTTACTTTCCAAAATTCTGTAAAGTGCATTGCTATTGATTTTGAAACATTTATTTTCTCACATAATTCTTACTCAGAGCCAGTTTGTTTGATGTCTGCTAACTTGCTTATTAGTCATTTTCCATATCCTTCATTTCCTGTTATTGCTTTGTTATGCAAGTGTTTCTCTAAACTAGCTTGACCACTTATATCAGCCTTTCAGTAGTTTGGATTACAAGTCTAACTAAGACATGAATAAAGTCAGTAAATACTTTTTTCTCTTTTCCCTTTCTCCCTTCCTCCCTCCCTCTCTCAAACCCTGCTATCCTTACTCTCTCCCTTCCTCCTTCCCTCCCTTCCTCTCTATCTTCTTCCCTACCTCCTTCCTTACCTTCTCCCTCCTTGGATGCTTATGTCCTCCAGTGCTATATTTGGCATCCCTAAAGGAAATAATTGCAATGCTATATTAATCTGTAAGCTCCCCTCCACCAAATCTAACAAAGGCAGTATGCTAATTTTTATATTAAGACAGTGAGATGGCATACAATTACATGATGCTCTTTTATTCCCTTTCTTCTTGAGACGTTCATAACTGTCCCTCTTATTGCTGGTGGGGTTTCTAATAACAGTATCCATGTGGCTTTGAAACAACAGCAGAATGTTAATTTATTCCCCAGTGTTATCTAGAGGCCCTGTCTTGGGTCCAGGATTGGGGCCCACCCTAATTTAAATACTGGGTAGGACCAAGTTGATCAGGTGGCTCAGAGTTAGCACAATAGGCTGTGTGGGGTAAGCCCCACTCCCTGATCAGGGCAGATCAGGAGGATTCCAAGTGTAATTGGCCTCCAGGGAGTGTGTAAGTCACTCTGTACACCCCCTTCAGACCTCCTTAATGCCTTGCCAGCTGGAAAGTAAAATGCCTCTTGCATTGCCCACAAAGGAAGCGGGGTTGAGAGGAGTAGAACTGGAGACATTAAAAAAGAGGAAAGAGACAGCAACGCAAATGAAGAGGTGGGTAATAATATTGTACATCTAAAAGCCAGGAGAGTGTGTCATAAACAAATGGGCTTGCAATGGTCACTAGACAATTATATCCTGTTACCTCATTTCAAATGTTGACTAATTATATAGAGCAAAAGGAAATTAGCACAGGAACCTCATTCTTTGCCAAGTCCACATCAAAATGCTATAAAAGAAAAACATGAAATCAATCTTCCATGGCTTGAAAGAACTCATAGTTCTTGAAGTCTTAAGCTCTGCACAAAGTCCTCCAAAGGGGAAGACTTAGATATTCAAATCTCAGAAATTATATTTGTAAAACAAGGGAAAAAACCCTATAACTCTCATTTTCTCTGTTTTCTGGACAACCACTTTATCACTTTTCCTCTTTATCTTAATATCATTGTTTGAATCCTTTTCTACTTGCTTCATGTAAATAATGATTTGCTAAAGTAAGAAAGCATCTTGTTGGCCGAGTTGTCTCCTGAAATATCTCTTGGGATACATTTGGTTTGTTTCAGGATATAATTGAGTTCTTGAACTTCCTTTTCAAAGAGGTGCTGGCAAATAGTAAAGCTGCATTTTTTTAATTATTATTCTGAACATAGAATTTTTTGAAAATCAAATTGCTTCCTTCTCTTAACTTACAAATTAAAGATGTAGCAACACTAAAAATAAATCAGTTTGCCAAAAAACTTAACGACATTTGAATAAGCATAAACTTAAAAAAAAAAAAAAGAAAACCAAAAATTGAAGAAAATTTAGTAAAAGCTTTGCTTAGCTACTTAATCTTTGTTAAATACTCCAAAATGTATGTAAGCGTGAAATAATCAAAGGGTCAATAAGTCAGACATTCAGTGTCACCTTGGGCAGAGAGAACTCTCTGAATTTGGATTTCCTGGTCTTATCATTGAATGTCAATGCTTAATAAAAGAACCCGATTATCATAGGACACTGTGGGATAGATTCAGCCTCTAGTCTGTGTCAACCAGAAGTAGTACCATTGCTTTTTCAATATAAAGTTTTGGAACAAAATTGATTTCTTTTTTGGGTCAGGGGTGGAGAAGAAGAGGGAAGGGAATATTCATTATTCTGCTGACTTTAATAGTTTAGAAGGACTGGATAGGGTGATCTCTTGGCACACAGCTCTAATAGTCAAGATTTTATGTCAAATACTTCATGGAAAACCCACCACTAACTATAACACCATATGAAACAAAAAATTATCAGTGGCGAAAATAAGGAGGTTATCATCCTTAAAAAAACTCAGATTTTTTTTTCCTGTGACAAAAAAAAAACCACTTTTGAGGAAATTAATTTAAATAACACTTTTTCATGATTAGTCATGTATATATGTCTTTCATTTGCTATTTTAACAGGCTAGTTTGTTACTGTCAGGGTAGGGAAGATAATCATTTTAAATATCATCCTCCTTCAGGTGTGAGGCTCTTCCTATCCCCTATTTCCTTCCTGTGCCATTTTGGTGAAGGCAATGTTGCCATAAAATAGTTGTAAAAAGTAGAGGGAAAAAAATGAGAAAGCCAGTATCAAATCAAGACAACTAAAAAAGCATAATGAGGTTAATATTTTTGAAAGTAGTGCTGATATATTTAGCAAGTTGCTTAGGAACTCTTCATTCATTGAACCAATAGCATTTATAGTCAAGCCTGAGTACCTGGGAATAGAGGCTGTAGCTCAGTTTAGAGTAACAACCTCAGTCCTGAAGTAGAGGGTTTTCTAAATTCCATGAGCTTCACACCACATGCCAATTCCATCACAGAGACAGGGGAGAACATATAAGAAAAGTCCCCATTGCGGAGTGGGTTATGATGGTAGGGGAAGCAAGGAGAGAAAAGAGAAGGAAAAAAATGCAGGAAGTTACACATTAGTATCCAGGCTCTCCTCTTGGGATTCAAATTCCTGATGCAGTGGGAGGAGCAGTAACACTGAGGGTTATGTTGTGAGAAGCAAAGACTCATCAGAAGACACTGTGAATATTTGGTATTTAAAATTCTGGAAGGAAATTTTCTCACAGAAAATCCTTCACAACAGGAAGTGGCTGTAACACAGCAAAAATGCCCGCTGGCTTGTTCAGGCAGACCCCACCCTGGGATGTGATTTCAGATGTGTGGGATACAGCTGAGGCTGTTAACTGGCCAACTACCAAGGCGGTCACTCAGTTAATGGTTATAATGACCTGTGTCAGAGGTGTGCAGCCGAGTTGACTATTCAAGTTGAAGCTCAGAAGACAGTCACGTCTGTAGTCAAGCCCTCTGTAACCCAGAGAGCCAAGAGGCTGGTCTTGTTAGTAGGAGAAAAGGCAGAGCTCACCAGAGAGCAGTTACTGCATCATTGTTGCCATGCTAGGAAACTGTGAATTTCTCCAGTTCAGAATACAGTGGAGACAGAGTTGATGCCCCAACATAAGCAGGGCTGGATTCAACTGAAATTGTGCAATCCAAGTACTCAGGTTCCAGATGGAGCATGAGCAGGAAGAGGGAACTGCTTGGGACTTAGCACATCTCAGTATTGCACATCTGCATCCTGGGAAAGGCCTCAGTACTGGGAAATCCAGAACAATTGGTAACTTTAGGTTGCGAAAGGCAAGATTCATAGACTGCTTTATCTTACAACATAGTGACAGGAAGTAGAAGTTCACCAAACCATGCAGTGGCCAGAGAGAAATGCCCAACCTGTAACTGGTCATCATGTTATTGGTCATCATGAAGGTTTGTTCATTGTAAATATTGTATAGCTCTTTACACTTTTCCACATGACTTAAATAATGGATGTTTGTCTCAATATTATAAAATGTCTTTTAGATTTGGAATATTATTATTTTTAGTTAATCGTTCTTACTTCCAATTAGATTACATTCTTTCTTTTAACCCAGACTTAAGGGAGCTGTGATATAATAAAGTTAACAGTTTTAAGTTACAAATCTAGTTCTTTGAAAGGAAGAAGATAATGCTGTGAACTTCTCTAATGGCATATGTATATTTCCTGCCATGTGTTCTATTCATAATTTGTGGTGGCAATGTGGCATGTGATTGAGCAAGTTAGGGTTGGCTTCAGACTCCTAGTTTTCAAATTCCAACTCTCTATCTGCAGTACTTAATTCTCAGTGACTTGGTGTTTCCTTCTATGCAATGGGATGGTGGCAATAAAGAGAATATTATTTACCTTGCAGGTTTTTTGTTAGGATTAAGTGAAATAATGCATTTAGAACTCTTTAAGTGTGCTTGGCACATAGAACACATTCAGTAAATGTTACTTTCCTTTTTAAAAATTAACATATGATTATATTAGATTGTAATCTCTTTGATCATAGGGACACTGTCTAATTTTGCCCTGTTTATTCCTGAATAGAGTAAGCATTAAAAAGTTATTGGCTGTTATTAGTACTCATTTTTTTTTTACACAGAATATTACAGACTTCCTACCATTCTTTCTGTATAGATTTTTATCTTATGACTTTTCCTTCTTGAACTTACAAGAGAAACAAGAAATGAAAAACTTAACATTCATTGAGAGTAAATACTTGTGGGTTGTTATGAAGATAGAGACATCCTTGCAATCCAAAATTTACTCTCCTCTGCCACTTCAAAGCCAGGCAAATATGGTCAAACATCAATCCAAAAATCTAAAAATCTGGCTCCTGGTATTTTCTCTGCTAAAAACCTTTCCCATAGCGTCCTCTCAAAAATCTTTAAAATTAGAGGGTTGGACTGGATAAGGGCTGAGGTCATGTCCAGCCCCAGACTTGAGCAGTTCAAATAGAGAACAAAACAAGACAGTGTGCAATTAAATGCTAAATTGTGTACTGAACAACATGACAATGCTTTTTAAAACTTCACTCTTTGGGGAAAAAAAACTTTCACTGTTAATGTTCTCTTTTTTCTTTTTGAAAATATGCTTTCTTGTGCAGGGCTATTCTGATTCAGTTGAAAAAAGAGAAAATGCCTGTAGTCTCAGCCCAGCAGCTGAAAACACCTGACAGGGGAAACACCGCCAACATTACTGCACAGTGCGTGTCAATGAGGGAATAAGCATGGCTCCTACCTAGAAGGTTCATGAGCTGAGGGAGGCTGGCAAATTACTCCATAATTACAGCCATCCTTGCAGCAGGGCAGAAACAACAAGCTGCATTGTCTCTATATCTTGATGTAGCTGAACATCACACCACCTTGCAAATGCCTTTCCCTTTCTCCTCCCATTTCTCCTTTTTTCCCCATAGAAGACAAATTGCTCTAGTTCTCTTGCTGAGAAAGCATGTAGTGGGTTGCACCACCCGAAGTTTGATGGTATAGGATAATCTCCAACAGTAGTTTGCTAAATGTAGGCAAGAGATCATTTGATTTTCCTCATGCTCTTTAAGAGGAATCTTGAAAACACCTTTGTAGGTTCCGGATTATAACAGAATGTACCATCTTCCTTCCTCTGATGGCATCAAATGAATGACTTTTTCAAGTTTCTTTTCTAAGATCAGGCAAGTTTAAGAAGAAAGACAGATATTCTAGTCCTGAAATCTCCCTCTGTTTGGAGAGGCTTTTCACACTAACAGTTTATCTGTTCTGACACTACCTTCTCGCTTGTAAACCACAATCTTTTCAAAGATGTATGTATGCACAGGTGTAGGCTTTTTGGGTCTAATTGAAATCTTCTTGTTTAATTTTGAGATATTTCTTTGATGAGTTATTTCTGGTACCAGTGCTCACTAGTATCTCTCCTTGGAGCTATAGACCATGTGGGCTGGGCTCTGTATGGGCTTTGGGATATATTGATTGTGCCTTGCCATATTGTCAGGCACCCGTCTTGTTAAAAGTAGCAAGGTATAGGAAAACAGAACCTACAATGGATAAGAGATTATCTGTGCAGAATTTCATTTGTCTGAGCATCAATGACAAATAGGACTTGATTTATAACACAGGAGAGTCACCCATATTTCTTTTCAGTAGCATCCTTCTATTCAGGATCCTATTGTCTTGCTCTTCAGGAACAGCTGGGTAGAAAATACTCACTAGTACTACTGACTTCTTAGAGTAGCAGACTAGTCAGAGGGTTCTATCTAAAGAGGTGGCCCCTCATCAGGGGGAGGACCTCCCTAGTTCCCTTTTTCTTTTTCTCTTGCCTATCAAGTCTTCTGGTCACACACACCACCGTCCCTTTGTCTCAAGACATAATCTATACCTAAAATCATTTCTCATTGGCATTCCCTCTCATGTCACTTCTGAGCCTGTGTGTTAATTATAATGTTGTCTACTCCCCAGCAGGCTGGGCAAGTGGGCATTACGTGGGTCAAGTGGGTCTCAATTTTGTGTGGGAAAGGGAACCCCTGCAGTGATGGAGTGAAATCTAGAAATAAGACTCTTCTTATTTTTCAGTGTCCTTAACATTTTTTGTTAATTATTAACTTGCTCATTAGCTGCCTGTCTCTCAAGAACTTATGGTTCATGACAATAAAGATTGTCAGTTCTCCTCATACTGATTATCTAGCTGCTAACACAGTCCTAGCACATCGATGATACTCTATAAATATTGATTGAATGGAAAGAAAGGAAATGGATTACTTTAAACTTGTATGCCCGTGTGTGTGTGTGTGTGTGTGTGTGTGTATGTAAAGAGAGAGAGATAGGGATAGAGATAGAGAGATCGAGAGAGAGAGACAGAGAAAGAGATAGAGGTGCGGAGAGATGTTTCTGGGAAAATTTGACATCATAGATTTTTAATCCTTTTTGATTCATTGTGCTTTAATGTCACATTAATTTTCTCATAACAACTTAGCCATCTTAAAAACACACATACTATTGAAAAAAAATTATTTCATATACTTCATTTCATATCCAATATGATGTATAGATGGGATATATGCTTGCCTTTTGGGCACTTCACAACTTCTCAAGACTTTGGAATCATATTAGACATTGTCAGCTTTGGTTCCTATTCCACATTTTACACTGATGTTCATGTGGTACTCATAGTAAAAGCAACTATTGAAATCCCAATTTCACAAATACAAGATTAAGTGGAAAGAAATCTAACTCAATCTAATATCAAAACTGTAAACACTTTTAAGCAAATAATTTGCAGGGCATATGACATATACTGAATATTTGTTTCTCTCTAAAATTAAACAACAACAACAAAAATCTATACTGAATTCACTGTGGAATTCTGGAGCACATGGTACAAAGTTGGGGAGCTGTATCATTAGCTTCATATTGGTTTCAAATAGCTAAAGGAATCATAGTAGAAAAATATGGTGATGAAAAGGTGATAAGAATTTTCATCATATTGTGAGCTGCTCAGAAATTATGGCTAATTTTCATTTGATAAAAGTTATCATTACATATGTCTTGAGTTATCTTAGCTAAGTTGAGTTTGATTAAAACAACTTGCTACTATCAAAACCTTTGATTCAAGCGCAGTGGGGTCTATTTCCTCACGGTATTCTCATGAATTGTTCTCCTCAGTTTACATCCCACAGGTTTAACCTTCATAGTTTGTGGCCCATGGAGCAAAGTTTCCTGCTTTCAACTCACAAAGGGGGTGTTGGGAGCCCATATCGGGGCTGACTCACATTCGCAGCATAAGAGGACTTTCAGCATCTGCAACACATCACAGCATTTGTGTCAACTTACAAATTATCTTTTGGAACTGGAGAATTTGCTTAAAAGGCTTCTAGTGAAATCCTATGACAAATAGGTACAATCTAACATCAGCCTTCTCACTAAATGCTTTATTCTTGGCATTTATAAATGTTCATTACTATTGTGCATTCTTGAGTAAATTTGGGTTTTAAAAGATAATTTATAATCCTTATTATTCCTTTTTCAGATTCCAGCTAACCACTGCTCTTTCTTAGCTGAAATGTGAAACCTCAGAGGGTTAAGTTAGTTTCACCCACACAAAAAGCCAACATCAAGAATTTCTTTAAATGTGGACTCCTTGACAAACACTTCTCTCCATTTGCAAGGCCCATGAATTTAAAGCATCCGGTAATAACAGGCCTGTTCTCCCTCTTGGAGCTGGAAACTCCTTGTGAAATGGTATCCTGCCAAAGTGCCACTGCAATAAAGCTCTGCGTCCTAACGTTGATGTCAAAGTGCCAACGAACCAAGACTGGCAGCAGGCTAATTTGGGAAAGCTGTCTGCCTCAGCCTCCCCCACATGTTCCTACTGATCAGCTTAGCCACAGGAGCTATTCAGCGTGTCAGTCCTTCATAGGTAGGGAGAGAAGGGAATGAAAAGAAATTACGATAAGCCTCTTCCTTTCACTCAATACTCAGTTTCCCTTGTGTCACAGACAGAGCCTTTGAGAACTCTTGGGAGCTCTGTTCTCCCATTAGATTAACGGCTTCATAAGCAGACCATTGAGGTAAGAAATATACTCCTAACTAAAGGTGACAATGTATAATGTTTTGACAATATCTAACATTTTCACAGACATCCTTAAATAAATTGAAAACTTAGATATCTGAGTATCTGCACTGAAAGATGTCTTGGTTATTGAGTTACATATTTTCCTTCTATTAAAAATAATCAACTAAGCAATGGGAAGTTAGTAGTTGCAGTTTTAGGGTTAAATGGGTAGGGGGGAAGTCTTTTTGCAATGTTTGGGGTTTGATATAAGAAAGCTACCAAAAAAAAATAACTGAGTTATAAATACTTACTTTTCAGTAAACTAAGCTTGGCTCTCCATGAGCACAGGTAAAGTCACAAGTGTCCATCTTTTAGCTATTTTTTTCAATCCATCACAGATCTAGAAAATGGGAACAAAAATAATTCTGCCTTCATTGACATGAAATACCAATGGGATAATATGCATAAAGTTCTCACTGATTCGAACAAGTACATGAAATGGGTAATGGGTGTATCACAGTGTAAATTTGTATTAATGCAATTTGACTCCAAATGTTTGAACTTAGTTGAATACAACATGAGAGGAAAATAATTAAATAAAAAAAAATCCTATCTGGCATGAAGAAATTACTGGTGAATGAATATGGCCCTCAGAGGGCCTGACTCCTTATTTGTGAGCATGACTTGCCCCGAGGCAGGGGTGCTCACGGTGCAGCTTGTGAACTGCTTACAAGGTTGAGTAAGTGGTTTGTGCCTGGTCTATGGTGTGTACTCTGTGTGTTTGCTTCAGTCCTTCTCAGATACCTGGTACCTCAATGTGAGGCCTTCATTCTCATTAGCAGTCATGGAGGTTGGATGTAGCACATGCCATTGTGTGAACTGAAATGAGTTGTAAACATTTTACAAAAGCAGTCACAGGAGCTTCACAAGTAATGGTGAGAGGGTGGGACAGGAATCAACAGTGTCCTATTGTTGGCAGATTATTATCAGAGAAGAGAATGTTTTAAATACATAATTCAAAATTTCAGAGATGGAGGGAGATTGGTAGAAACTAAGTGTGAGTGTTCATGGGTTGAGGGAGAGGGACAAGGAAAGAGTAAGTGTTTTCTCTGGTTTGAAAGAGACTGCCGTTTGTTTTCAACAGTTTTCTAGGACACAGGATTTTCTGCTCAGGACTCTTTCTGCATGCTATCTGTACAACATGCTTATAGAAGGTACAAGATTTTCTCTTTTTGGTGTAGCTGCTTTGCAGAAAGTGGCAAAAGTTATTTGAATCTCCTAGAAGTGTGTTTTATCAGATGATCATTTTTAACCTTATTTTGTCTGTTGGTTGTCAAGTTTCTAGGCCATCTTCTTCAAAAGACACCTCATTTTCATTTTCAATCAATTTCTCTCCAAGATTTTTCACATAGCTTCCTTCACACTACTAATTTCACTTTAGAACTGGCATCCTATCCCATATCCCTGGGCTTGCTGGGCTAACATGTTTAAACATGATTAGTCTTTATTAATGTAAAAAAGACAAAGCTCCTAGAATCACACACCTCTTAATTTGCTGTAGTTCCAAAGGGGGATCTCAGCTCTGGAAACTGAAAATGAATGGGCTTCTTGAGATGCAGATGTACTGGACATTTTCCTGCTAAATGGAAAGTTTGGCTTTATAGTTGCGAACAGGATTTTTTTGAAGTAGCGGTCCAGTTCAAATCCCTGATATAGCAAATGCTGTGAAATAGCCAGATTATCAAAAAACATTTTCTTGCCACAGATGATGATTAATTTACTTTCAGCAATAAATATTTGTTACACATTTAGTTCAGAAAAGGAAGAATTTTGACATCGTTGTGATAATGTTTCACCCCCAGTATAGTCTTGAGAAAAATATTCTTTCAATGTGGTGTTTATTAATTCTTTTATTCAAAGAAATGTGCCAATAATTGTGGTAGATGCTCAAGAAAGGGTGGAGTTGCTTCAAAATGTCCATAAGGGAGTTAAGGTAAATACTTCAACTGTTTGGTACTCATAAAAATTTGGTTTAAGATTTCAACGTGTGTGTGTATACACATACATGTATATATGTATGTACACACATGCACACATATATCTGATATTTGGTAGATATTACTTATTTTAGAGTTGCATCAAAATAGCCATAAGGGAGTTAAAGTTAACGTAAATATTTAAACTGTTTGGTACTTATAAAAATTTGGTTTTAGATTTCAACATATGTATGTGTATATATGTACATACACATAAATACACACAGATATCTGATATTTGGTATATGTTATTTATTTTAGAAAGATTTGATATGGAGTACACATTTGATATGGATTGCATTAAGATCTTAGAGTAAGCCTAAAATACTAAGAGTTATATAAAGGAGTGGAGGAGATTATTGGGTTTGAAATCTATACTAAGGTTAGTAGTTTCTACAATTGCACATTAAATTTAGTTCCTGTGTGGGTCACAAAGGCCAATAAAGAAATTCCATGAGTCATGTACTATTCATTTTCTAATAAAAGGATATATGCCAGTTGGTAAGCAGAAAATGTTCCCAGAAATAAACTAACAGGAATCTAACTCTGGATTGTTATAATAAAGAAAAAAAAATTTAATAGTGGTCTTTAGATAAAATGAACAAAGTATTTTCATATGATGACTTCTTATAATGACCATTGGTAAGAATCAAGAGAATAATACTGTATAACAATTTTATGAAAGTGTTTCTAGAGGGAATAAGACAACAGAGTCATCAAGTTTCTGGAGCCTGGTGTTTTGCTGCAGCTAGAGACAGCTAGGTGTGTTGCCCATGCTTCATGGCCGGTCAGGATCTGAAAATCTGCATTTATCAGCTGACTGGATCTAGAAAACCCAGGTCCAGACCCCTGCTGACAACTTAGACATTAGTGCTGCCCTTTGAGGCCCACCAACACTGAGCTGATTTAGATCTATGGATGGGAATTTACTGTTCCAACCACCCTACCACTGCCTTGCCTACTGCCTCAGAAGACTTAGCAGCCCATCTTCTTACCAGTCATGATTCTAGACTCTTACCTGCTGCTGGGGTTCATGTTGGGGCATCAGAGGTGAATTTGTGTCCTAAAAAAGTAGGGAATTTAAAAGTATTTAAAATTTAAATGTTTATCAATCAAGATGACTTTTTAAATTCACATATCAAGTCCACTCTTAAAATGTCTTCTCCATTCCCACTGAGCCCACGTAATACTTCATGGCTTTCTATCTCAGGGACACTGAGTACATAAATTTCTTATCTTTTCTCCTGTACTCTAAAGTCCTCGAGGGCAATGTCTATGTCTGATTTGGTTTCTATGTTCCACAGCCTTTGCACAGTCCTTGACAATCATGAAATAGCTGTAGATGAGTGAGGTGTCTCAATATTTTCAAGCTGTTGATTTTCATTACATTGAACCCATAGTCTATCCTTTGTTATTTGGGATGATTTTTATCTAATTATAAAGCTATTAAGAGCTAATTCACTAAACCTGATAAAAACAGGTGCAATCAGACCATAATCCATGAAGTCTTTTCTCTTTGAGGTTAAGTGCATGCAGAAACCTTGAACTCACTCAGAAGATAACATTAAGAAGCTTGATGGCATCTTTCTTTTAACATGATTCTAAATAGGGTCACCATGTAATTTATTGTTTAAATTGGGACACTTTTGAGAGTGACAAACTATTTTTATGTATTAACATTTTTTTATTTATATATATTTGACATCAATTGTAATCCCCATGTATTCCCCATCACCATATCACCAGTGCACCATCACCTCAGTTCCCTGTGCTCCTATCTGCCTCAAGCCTCCCCCTCTTCCCTCCCTACCAAGTGTCCCCAATTTGTATTTATCTTTTCATTTTTGGTTTTTGTGTCTTTATTGTTATTATTATTATTGTTCTTATTCCTTTCCTTGATCCTTATTTGGTTCCCTTATATTCCTCCT